>PVIR01002525.1:83765-101752 GCA_004026965.1 Petromus typicus | reverse complement strand
AGATACCACATCTTCTTTATCCAGTCTCCAGTTGATGGACATTTTGATTGTTTCTAAGATTTAGCAAGATAATCAAATAATAGATAGATATGATGAACTCTTAATGTACATAATACTTGATAAATATTGGCCTCATTCCATTGACTTCACGGTTTAAAAAATAGTGAATATAAAGGGACCGGTGTTGTTATTGGATTCTATTTAACTGTGTTAAGGACTTTTAGTCCTGGGCCAGTTGCCCCTTACTTGTTCAGGAAGGTACTGGCTGACTTTAAGTTCAACACGAATCATATAGTTTTCATCACTGGAAATCCCGTGTAGACTTCCCCAGTAGGAGCATTCATTCTAATTACCTGGTGTTCTAGATTGTTTCTGCTATTGTTCTTGTTCAGCCTTCCAGTGTATATCTTTTGATGTCTACCAGAAGCCTGCTGTGTTAAAGTGAAAAATTCAAAGGGAGAAGACATCATTGCTTGCATCAATAAATGTAAAAAGACAACAAACAGTTGTTTGATATATTAGGAGTTATTGTGCTTTAATCCTTACAACTGCCTTCCAATGTGGGTGTCACCAATTCTTGTTTTTCAGATGGGACCATGGCAATAATAAACTCAAGGCTCATAAGCTTTGAGTCACAGAGCCAGTAGTTGCAGAACTTATATTTACATCAAAAAGTAGTTCTATCTAGTTCTACAATATAAAGTTCTTTTATTTTCTATTACATTCCTGTATTAAATAAGTAAAATTCTAGTGAATTTATTTTGTTTGAGTCTTCATTAAATCAGTCTTATTTATTAATCTTCAAATTAGGTTGCTCTGGGGTCTGGGGACTTAGCTCAGTGGTTCTGAGCCTTGCAAACACAGGGTGTGGAGACTCACACCCACCAGTGCCCGGCGTGTAATCCCAGCCCTTGGGAGGTAGAGGATTTCTGAGAGTTTAAGGCTGAGCTCATGACCAGCCTGAACTACAAAGTGAGACCCTGTCTCAAAAAGAAAAAAAACAAACTAGATTGTTCTGGTTTTTAAAAAATTCAAATTTTTATCGGTACATTGTATATACACATCATAATCACATTCAACATTAAGAATTTGTACCAGTATATGTCAACTTGATTCTCATTTTTTTCCATTATCCTACCCATCCTACAACCCCCCCATATATAAGCTTTGTTTCTTTTTTTATTACTATCACATTCTTTTTTCTCTTTATTTATCCCTACAATCTATTTCCTTTTAAATATTTTCTATTTCACAATATGAATTATATATATTAGAACTCATTTACATCTTCATTTTATTATACCAGAAAAAAGATGGAATATTTACACATCTGTGACCTATTTATTTCACTTGTGAGAATGTCCTGAAGGTACATCCATTTGAGTATGAATTACTCAATGTTATTATTTTTTATGGCAGAGTAATACTCTGTTCCATTAAAGAACCGCATCTTCTTTATCCAGTCTCCAGTTGATGGACATTTTGGTTGCTTCCAAGATTTAGCAATCATAAATTAAGCTGCTATAAACCTGGGTGCACATATGTTGCTGTGATTTGATAGATTGCTCTGTTTTTAGTACCTTTTATTTCTGTAGCAAAAATAATATTATTTTAGAAGTTTTTAAGCGCTACAAAAACCAGACAAGGACATGCGCTAGAGATAAGTTTGTACACTTCTTATAGCAGAAAGAGTATGGCCTCCACCCAGCGTAACTTCTTTCTTTCACCCAGTTTTGGGGATAAAACAGCCTTTGACTAGAAAGGGTGATCGTGAAGACACACGTTCTGAAGGAGAGCCAAAAGGGCTTGGTCATCTTGGAGGTAGAGGAGTGACTTTCTAAACGCCAGGAAGAAATTAGTCAATGCGGAAGAATGTAAATCAAAGCGTATATGTATAAGGAAAAGCACAGTCATTTTTATGTAAATTGAAAGATCTATTTTTGCGTAAAGCAAATTCTGGGAAAAATCTCTCCTGCACATCAGCGAAGTGCAGGCAAGTTCCTCTTGGCTTTCATCTCGGTGTCTGAGCTAATTTCCCAGGATAGTGGCATGCAGGACCAGAGTGGAAACAAGACACATCGGAAGTCGTCTTTGCTCTACAGTCACAAAAGTACAGAAAGATTAGTGATATGAGGTTGTCCATTTTTGTTGTTTTTAAAAAAGTTTTTTCTGCCCGTTCTTCAAACCAGTTTTCAAGAGTTCATATGACCTTATGACTTGGAGTCAGAGGCATGCCAAAGACTGAGTCATATCTACACTTCTAGATTTTATTTTCTAGTACAATAGAATCTAGGATGCAAATTCTGTGGCAACAGAAATTAATTCCATTTTCATTAGTTTTAAAACAGTTTTTTTCTTATTTTCAAAAAGCAATGAGTTTGTGACATTTTTATATAAACCCATAATTTTTATATTATACTATTAAGTGGCCTTAGGGATAATTTTAAAAATAATATTTCACAATTAACATATTACCCAATTTCTATTTTAACACATATTTAGGATCTTGCAACTCAATGTAATTCTTGAAAGAATTTAAATTACTTAAAAATATATTATCATGCATTCTTTGAAATCTAAAGAACCTTCATCAATATCTATTCTCCAAAATAAATTCAATGTTTTCCCTTCAATTTCTGTTAAAAATTATTATTATTTGAATGTCTAAGTTCATTTTCATAATGACCCCATGTAGTTTTTCTTTGACACTAGGACAGTTTACTATAAACTTCAAACCTAAAGATATATAATTCTGTCATCCAACATTTCCACTGATAACAAGCTCAACATAGGCCTCACAAGGTTGAATTCAAAGTACTGTTGTCAAGTTGGATTCCTATCACGAAGCTTTAGGTAGAATCTGTCTTTCTCTTACAATAAGACAGAGAATACAGTTTTATACATTTGTAGAAATGAGATCTTTCTTGCTTGCTGATTATCAGCTGGAAGACTTTCCTTCTATAAGCCTCTCTCTGATTTTTGCACATAACCTCTACATCCTAAAATTAACAAGAGAATTCTCATATTGTCAACTTTCTCTGAGCACAGCTGGACAATATCTTCAGATTTTAAAGCCTCATGGATTTAGATTGGGTCTAGCTAGGTAATTCAGTATCATTTCCCAACTTTGAAATCCTTAAACTTTAACATATTTGATATGTTTTTTTGTTTGTTTGTTTGTTTTTTGTTTGTTTGTTTGTTTGTTTTGCTTCCTAAGGCAACATGTTCATAAGTTTTTAGGATTAAGGCATGGAAATCTTTATTGTGGGTATCATCTTGCGTACTACAAATGCTCCTCCACCACAGTGGAAATCCAGCTTCCTTGAGAAGATCAAGAGCCTAGTAACTCTCCCTAGTGCAAGTGGTTCACTGCCCCAGATTTACAAAATCTCAGAACCAAAAGATATGGTCAAAATTTATTTCCACCCCTTTCTTGTTGTTATCTCTTAGTTTTTGCTTGTCCATCTTCATTCTGTATCTTTTCTATGCTTTTTGATTATATGATGTTTATTCTATTGTTATCATCTTGATATTAAATTCAGGATATTTCATATTTGTGGATTTCCTCTAGATCTTCTCTTAATCATTCTAAGACCAATATTCAGTTATCACAGCCCCCAGACCATATCCAGCAAATTTTACTTTCACTCCAGTTTAACCAAACCACACTTTGGGACTAAATTATTTGGAATTCATGAGTATTTGAATATCAAATTCTAAATTCTCCCTCTCTTTCCCTTGCATTCTCCCTCTCTTTCCCTTTAAACATCGGTCCTGCACTCACCACTAAATATACTCTTTAATCCACATACACAGGGACAACTGTCTTGTAGTCTTATCATTCATTTAAATCAGACCAACTTCATTCATGAATTCATTGATTGTTTATTTAAACCTTACCTTACATCAAGTGAGGTAGCAACACACGTGTGCCCAGCTACTTAACATGCTTAGAGAGGAAGAGCCATAGATACCACAGCCTGAGAAATTTAGTGAGACCTTATGTCAAAATAAATTTTAAAAAAAAATAGCAGGAGATGGAGCTCAGTGATACCACACTTCCCTCAGTCAATAAGCCACTGTAGGGTGGGTCTTCTACTCCATACGGCATGGAATTGCTAAGCCAATTTAGTTGAGCTTCTCTTATGCAAACTGACACGGTCAATCATCACAGTGTTACTGAGGGCACTAGAAGTACTCATGGGAAAAACTCACATCAGGGTACCCTGTAACTTCCCCTTAACCTACCACCTGTAATCTTAGACTCCTATATTTTTTTTAAAACATGAAGGCCAGGGATTTAGTTCAGTGGTTCTGGAGCCTGCCTTGCAAGACCAAGGTCCTGGGTTTGATTCACAGTAAGCACATAAAACAATGCCAGGTGTGGTGACTCATGCCCACCAGCAATCAGTACCACATACCACAGTGCCAGGCATGGTGGCTCACGCCTCTAATCATAGCACTTGGGAGGCAGAGGCAGGAAAATTGCTGTGAATTCAAGGCTGAGCTCAGGGCCAACCTGAACTATAAAAACAAGACCCTGTTTCAAAAAAATAATAATAATTAAAACACAAGAAAATGTAGACAGATTTTTCTGCATCATAATATACATGGCTTCTAGTTCTCCTACTAGTGGAAATTTTATTTCCAACTGAACCCTCAGCCTGGCTTTAACTTTCTGAATTTTTATCATAATTCTGGTCTTCTAAGCTCTGACCAGAATCTTCCATCAATCTGGGTTTACAGCATTCTCAAGCCTGCATCTCCAAATCTTTCCAAACTTCTCCTATGGACCATATTCAAAGGATTCTGAGCTATAAGATCTGGTATAGTCATGGAAGGAACCCTAGTCCTGGTTCCACTATCAGTCTAGATTTACATTCCTAAAACTCACAGTTTAAAGGAGATGTTTATATCTGCTGATATTTTTAGTCTGTGGCTGCAAGGAAGAAACAGCATGACAGAAAGGCTGCCTAATAGAAGAAAATGAGCTCAACATACCAGCCACAGATAAAGAAGGAAGGGGCTAGGATCAAGAACACTGAACTCAGCCTTGAACTTGGCAATCCTTCTGTCTCTCCCAGCCAGACTGGGAGACAAGAAGTTTCCTACCCGGTGCTGGGATTACAAGCATGAGCCACCACATTGCATTGTGATATGCAGTTACTGGGAATCAAACTCTGGACCTTGAACTTGCGAGGTAGATGACAGAACCACTGAACTAAATCCCCAGCCCTAAATTCTAATTTTTTAGTAAGGCTTTTCTTTTATCATAAACACTTTCATCAAATCACTATTGTGAATTAGAAGCATTTTGATTTAATGGATAGCAAGTTATTTGAATATTTATGCATATTTCTGTTTATCAGATGTTATTCTGAAAATGTATGACTCTTATTGTGCATTGTTATTAATAGAAGTGAGAATGTATGATACAGTTTCACAAAGCAGAGCTCTGAGGAAATCAGGTTACCAAAGGATATGTCCTTTGGCTGATAGTTTTGGCTGGTAATTTCCAGGTGAAAATTCTATGAGAGTTCAGACTATTTGCCTTTATACTTTAATGTTATCCTCATTTTTTTAACTTTAATACATAAGTAGTTTAAAATATAGAATTCATGAGAAGTATGAATTCATCACTAATTCTTCTTGCCCATATTCTGGAAAATTAATTAAACTCTCTGTGTTCCTTTCCAAACTGACATTATATACAGTTAGGTAATGTTAATATTTTTGTAACTGAACATACCCACTTGTAAGAAAACTTCCTAAGTCTACATCCTACATTTTTTTTCAAATATTACAATTTTGCTTCTTAAGTAGCATTATTCTGAAATCTGTTCCTTCTTTGAATACTAATTACAAATAAACTTCTCAACAAACTTATCTGAATTCTCTAAAATGAACCAAAATTAATTCATATTGTTGAAAATTTTTGATTTAAATTAAAGCTCTGTATGGTTAAAAGAAGGAATCAGGAATGAAAATATTCAGCAAATGAAGATACTAAAAGCTTACCGTCACTGTTTTAACAGAAATTCTAAATTGTAAGCACTATTAAGACTGGGATGGCTATTGTTTTTAATGCTTAATGGGTTAACAAACTAACAAAAATAATTTGTAAAAAGACTGGGGTGTACCACTCTTCTATTTTTGTTGGTAGCCAGACAAAAGTCCCAAATCAGAGATTAGAGAAGCTTCATTGTTATTAGGAAAGCCCTTTTTGGGAAAATCAAGGCCATTAGGCTGCTGCTGAGAAAGCTGAGCTTCGTTCAAGAATCTCTTAATTACCTTTTCTGTTGCTGAAGCTGTGGTTAACATATAGAAGAGTGGTCTTTCGTCTAATGAATTCCCAAATGCTGTGGCATTTATTAAGGAAATACTTTAAGTAGAATTCTTATTCATAAGATATTTTATTCTTTCCTTAGTACTACTGCCTCTGCCTCTTCTTATTAGTTTCCTAGTGGGAGGTTAAAAGAAATCTATGAGAATGCATTGTATTCTCCATCTGGCCTTATTCTTACTTAACTCTGTACTTAACTTGTACAAAAATAAATACATTGAGACCCTAGTGGGTGCTGATTAAGAAAACTCTTAAGCAGGTTAAAAGTTGATTAGGTCTATTAAGATTCTAGTTTTTTTCTTAGCCCTTTAACTTTGTACTTAATATGAAGAAAATTAAAGTTCATGAGTATTCATTTCCATGTGTATTTATGGACTACTTAATATGAGCAAGGCATAATGTTCAGTTCTGGATATAAAAATGAATAATACAAACTTGGATCCTGGCCACATAACTTAAAAGTCTATTTAGGGAAGATAAATGTACACTTGCCCAGTGGGGTAAGTGAGTGATTAGGAAGATGAACTGGTGAGCGTGCAGCCAGACTGGGAGACAAGAAGTTTCCAGGAGAAAGCATATTGGTCTGCTATGGGGTGAGTATAAATAGTAAATAGTTTGATGTAGCTGAACCTTAAGAATTCAAGAAGATGAGAAAAAAGGGACACTGCCAGAATAAGGAAGATAATTTAGTTAATCTAGGGCTAAATTGCCTAGGCATGAGAAAAAAAATACTGAGTAAAAAAAAAAAAATTAAGAATATCAGCAAGAAAATAGTTGTGCATGGATCCAAGTTGAATCACTGACTCCCATTTAAAACTTGGTGTTAGGAGACATCCTTTCCTGTACTCTGAAACAAATCAAATTGTCAGAGCTGCCCTAGAGAGCTCTTCCTTGGTTTTGCTTTTTCTCCTTTTTGTGCAGTTGCTGTAGTTCAGTGTCAGATTCAATGCTATATTTTCCAGTATTAATAACTAAACTCAAGAGTTTTTATCGCTAGGACTTCATGGGAAGAACAAAAGCTTGGTTAAATTCAATATAACATTAAAGAGACATAGCTATACACTAACAAACCATAAACATAAAATATAATTTTAACACAAATTTTATGTTCTTCTCTGGGTGAGCTGTCTCTATTTCTCTCTCTCTCTCTCTCTCTCTCTCTCTCTCTCTCTCTCTCTCTTTTTCTCCTTCCCTCCCTCCCTCCCTCTCTCCCTCTTCATGTTGTGTTTGTGTGTGTGTGTGTGTGTGTGTCTTTCTCTCTCTTTTCATTCTCTTTTCTTCTTCAGATTTGGTTGAAATGCTTTGAACACCCTACACCATTCTTTTTCCTGAGCACAGAGTTTGAATGAGTCCTTGAACAGAGTTTGAATGCATATCACCAGCTGTTTTAAGGTTCCATTTGCAAACTTTTAGATACATTTCACTAGTGGAAGTTGTATTTTATGTCTAAATCCCCTCTACAACTTCATGTGTTTATAGGTGGAGATTTTGAAAAGTGAAAGGATTATGGAAGTTTATGGCTGAGTTGTTGGAAGATGGCATCTGGGCAAAGAGATGGACTGAGCTGAGGATTTAGTTCAGTGGTTCCTGTGCCTGCCTTACAAGTGCAAGGGCCAGGGTTCAATCCTCAGTAACCACATACAACAATTCTGGGTATGGAGAGTCATGCCCACCAGCAATAAGAACTACATACCACAGTGCCCAAGGTGGCTAATGACTATAATCCCAGCACTTGAGAGGCAGGCAGGAGGATTGCTATGAGTTCAAGGCTGATCTCAAAGCCAGCTGAACTACAAAAAACAAAACAAAACAAAACAAAAGGTCATTGGCAGTGTGGTCTGAGTCTATTTCTTCTTTGCTCCTCCC
The DNA here is from genome assembly GCA_004026965.1 of Petromus typicus. Taxonomy (NCBI): domain Eukaryota; kingdom Metazoa; phylum Chordata; class Mammalia; order Rodentia; family Petromuridae; genus Petromus; species Petromus typicus. The sequence goes on along the minus strand of PVIR01002525.1, from coordinate 93,543 downwards.
TTGATCTCTCTGCTGTTTCTCCTCTGTGATAACTCTCTGTCTTCCCAGGTTGCCTTAGAGCCCATTGACTATGGACTGAGACCTGTACAGTCTGTAAGCCGAAACTAAACCTTCCTTCCTTTAAGTTGTATATGTTGGATATTTGGCTCACTGATAAGAAAGCAACCAAGACACTGGAATTTCCAAAGATGTGCCTTTCTTGGAATTTCATTTGCAAATTTGGTGCTGTTACTTATTACCAAAAAATTATTTCTGTTCGCTAATGATTCACATTTAATTTTTCAATCCCGACACTTACCTGTTGATCACTGCCTCTGAGATTTGTCCCTAATGTGTAAATAAGCTAAGTGTTTCGACCTCTACTTTTATTTTTAAGTATACTTGGGGGCTGGCAGTTTAAAATCAGGTTCTCACTGGGTATAGCTTCTCACCTGTTGATTTGGGTGAGTGTGCCTATAAATTTTAAACATTATACTGAGCATCATAACATGATGAATGAGACCACATCCCTAATTCTAGGAAATGTACAACAGATTGGAAATACCTCACATCTATCAGGAAATTCTCCTGGGATTCTTTTTAAAAAATCTTTGAATCCATTGTTTTTCATTGGGAACTTTCAGTACATAGGAAATAGAAATGATCTGAACAGCCATCAGCTTGCTTAAAGTGCTGCCCACACTTTTCCTGACACCAGAAAGATCTTCAAGACACCAGTGAGCCATGTTCCCAAGTTTCTTAGCTCATGGAGCAGGTTCCACAGGTGGTCTAGTTGAAGCACTTATTCTGTGGTTTAAGAAAAAGGCAGTAACACTTCACTCTCTCCCAGATAGGGCACAAGGAAAGCACTACAGACTGAAAGAGCTCTCTGAAGACATGCTCTCTCTACTGTCTTTAATCTCAGTCTTTTTATTCCCTTGAATGAGTGTGGGATGAACCCTATAAAACTGATGTTAGGTCAAACCTCTGAAAAGTGAGTTACTAAATTAAAACTGATTAATAAAAACTGGCAGATAAAACTGGCAGAGTGTATGTTTAATGGTAAATCAGAGTGGGATCCACACTCTTAAGTATTTTTATAGCAGAAATTATTTTTAAAGAGAAATTTTTTATTCACACATTTAATACACATTCACTAAATTCCACCTAAGTACAAAGAATAATGCCAAGCACTGAATTATTGCAGCCCAAAGAACATGCAAGTTCCTGTGGAACTAACATTCTTAAATGAGAAAGTAATCAAACAGATAAACGACTATGATCATTTTGGATAGTCACAAACACATAAAATGCAGAAAAATAGGATGCAAAATGGGGAAGCACTGGAATGGTATAGACTGAACAGATTTGAGGGCCTCTCTCTATGTAAGTGACATTTGAATTGAGACAAATTGCAAAAAAAATCAAGTTCTATAAAGATATGGTAGCAGCTTGTGCCAGACAAAGAAAATAGAAAGTGAGACTGCCTGCGGCAGTAATTTGCTTGATAAATTAATAGATTAGACACAAGGCCAGTGTGACTGTAGCATAATGAGAGAGGTGGAGCACAGTAGATGATGAGGTCAGATGGGTGCGCAGCAGCCAGTTCATGTAGGGCCTTAAAGGTGATGGAAAGTCATTAGATTTATTCTAAGTGCAGATTTATTCTAAACTCTTAGAGAGTTTTAAGCCAGAGGATGACATGTTCTGATTAATGGATTTAAGAGATCATCCTTTCTATTTTCGTAGACTGAATTTTATGGAAGGAAAATAAACCTATAAGAACACCTGAAACTATCCACTGGTTAAAATGTGACATGACAAAGACCTAGACCAGACATTGGACATGGACAGAAGTGGGTGCATATGTAATGTACTTTACAGGTAGAGTTAATAGAATTTTTTTTTATGGACTAGACTTGAATATGAACAAAACAATGAATCTTTGTCTTGAACAATATGGTCAGTTGCGAAAGAAATCAGAAATTTCAGAAATCTACCCATGTATATCATCCCAATGCCTACTCATTTTATATTGTATTTTCCTATGTTTTATATATGTGTTACTATCAAAATGATCATAGTCATGTACTTGCTTGACTGCTTATGGTTTCTTTTTCATTTAAGAATGCATGCAATGGACTGGTGATGTAGCTCAGTGGCACAGCACCTGCCTGGCAAGTGCAAGGTGTTGAGTTCAATGACTGCTGCTGCAAAACAAAAGAAGAGGAAAGGCGGGGGAGGGGCGGGGGGGAGAGTGAGAGAGCACATCAGAGCACAATGTAGTATAACTTTGAGAAACTCATTAGATATTCAAAGAAAGGTTTAAAGCCTACAGTTGCCCATGTGTTGGAATCTAGAGATTGGTAGAAAGTTCATGGCTACAAACACAAATAAGGTATGTCTCCAAGGACTGGAGCATGAAATGCTTCAAAATTTATAGGTGGAATATAAAATGTAACATCATCATTATGTTAAAATGTAAAAACCACTAAGGTAGTAGAAAATACAGATGGACATGCACCACAGAAATCATGAGGGTAAAAATGTATTTTGAGAGAGAGAGACAGTGGTCAACTCTAGTATAATGTTGCTGATAATTGAAATAAACGAGCACAGAAAATATAGTTCATGTTTTCACTTACAGATCTAATATATTTTTTAAAAATTAGATATACAGATACAGCGAATAAAACATTAGCTAGTTATTAGGAATGGAGTTGAGGAGAAAATGCAAGGATGTAGGTTAAAGAATACAAAGTAGGAGATATGTAAGTTTAGTAAGCCTAGAGATCTAATGCATGGCATAGGATTGTAGTTAAAATTATTTTGCATGAGAGAGTTTGTATTAAATAAGTATTAAATACCCTACTCACAAAATGGTGAGCTTGTGAAATGATAGATATGTTAATTTTCTTCAATATAATAACTATTTTAGGGGCCGGGGAGTTAGCTCAGTGGTTCCGGCGCCTGTCTCGCTAGCGCAAGGACCCGGGTTCGATTCCCCGGTAACCACATAGCAATACTGGGTGTGGTGACTCACACCCAGCAGCAACCAGCACCACATACCACAGTGCCGGGCGTGGTGGCTCACGCCTGTCATCCCAGCACTCGGGAGGCAGAGGCAGGAGGATTGTGATGTGAGTTTGAGGCTGAGCTCAGGGCCAGCCTGAATCACAAAGCGAGACCCTGTCTCCAAAAACCTAAAAAAATAAATAAATAAAAATAAAAAAATAACTATTTTACATCTGTATCTATCTCATAACATTATGTTATATACTTCAAATATACACAGTAAGATTTTTAAATATGAAATGGAAATATTTGGAAATAATTTGCCTAATAATAAAGACACATCTACAAGGTATGAATAACTGTTGAACACAGTAAGAAAAGTTTTAAAAGTTCTTATTATAAAATAGAAAAAAAGATTTGAAAATACAGATTACCAAAGAAACTATATAGATAGTAAATAAACACAACAATAACAGTCAAAATCATAAGTAACCAGGGAAATATGATTTAAAATCTCAGTGAACTACTACTACTACATATCTACTAGCATGTTTAAAACTAAATTGATTGACCATATTCAGTTTTATCTGGGGTATGGGATAACTGGAAGTATCATTCATTTTTAATCAAAATAATTTCATAGGTTCATTGAAAACCCTATATTTACTAAATATTATAGCCAATTTATGAAGACATTTATTGGAGGAAAATGAAAAGATATTTTTGTTTCCCATGAACCTTATACATGAATGTGTACTGCAACTTTAATAGTCCTGTACTATAAATAATGTAAATGATCAGCAACAAATGAATGGATATGCAAATTGTCATTATATCCATTCAATGAAATCCTAAAGAAAAAAATGTACTATGACGTCTGTAGCAGCAGAAACAATCTAGGACCTCAGAAACAATGTACTCAGGGAAAAAAAAAAAGTAGGTAATTTAAAAACTACAAAATGTGGCATATATACACATAAAGAATAAAGTCCTGCTATTTGCAGCAACTTGGATGGAATTGGCAGATATTATATTAAGTGGAAGAAGCCAGAAACAAAAAGACAAGAACCACATATCATGTGCACATGCAAATTTTTTTTTTTAAAGTCTAAATGTAGAATCATGACTACTAGAGATTGAGAAGGGTGGAGAGAAGAGGAGGGAGGGGCTGGATTTGGTTACTGCATGCTGTCTGCACATGTGGAGATACCACATTTCACCCATTAAAATACATGGTCGATATACCTTCATCAAAAGCCTTTTGATTTCTGAATGATAGATTAAATAGCACAGAAAAGTGAAACACACACACACACACACACACACACACACACACAAACATACACGGCTCTTCTTTGAGTGTGATTTGTCCCCTGAAAGCTTCCATAATAGAAGCTTTTTTTTCCTCATGGCCATACTGAATGGGTGAAAACTTTAAGAAGTGAGGCTTAGTGGAAGGTCATAAGAAACAGAGAAATAGATCTTTTTACAAAGGGGAGAGTGACTAAGAAATGGAAGGAAAAAAATAGGAAGAGGATTTTAAAAAATGTACTAGTATGTATTATGTGCACATACCAATAGCCCATAATGAGTATAACCATTATATACTGTAAACATGTATTAATAAAATTAAAAATCATATAACTTTATTATCACCCACCATCATGTCAGTTCTCAAAATGGGTTTCAGTAAGTGAAAATATGAATAAAAATGTAACTGGCTTAACTGAATTTTGAGCCATATTTGAGTAGACCTTCCAATATTTGACAACAGTTTAGTCAAGAACTGCTGTACTGTTTTCAACATTGCCTGTGCAAGCACACAAGAATATGGAATGGAAAGTGCCCAGGGCCAATCAGTTAATGGCTGCAGGGCTGAGTCAAGCACCTAAAGTGATACCTGATCTCTTGCCAGTATATAGTCACTTTGTCCCCTGGTGTCAGATGACCCCTGAAGATAGCATGAGTATCCCCAGGCTACTGGCAATTCTGTTGAGAGTGAGTGTAGAGTTTTCCATGATGCTGTTTTCATGTTCCATGAAAGCTTAAATTGAGCCACAAAAGCTAAAGGACCTGCCTAGGGCTAAAGAAAGAGCTGGCATTTGAGTCCTACAAATTCCCTCCATGTCCCTGTGTTTGGAATGTAACCTCTTTACTTCAGCAAAACTGCTAATAGTTTAAGGACTTTTAAGTAACACAGCAGAAAATTAAAAAAAAACAATGCTTTGTTCCAGTAATAGACCTTTTACAAAAACATCAACTCTCTGCTGCACTTTTTTCTTCACCAAGCTGAGAGAAATAATGAAAGATGTTCTCCTATTTTATATGTATAAAATACCTCTTAACTCTGAAGCTGATCCTGGTATAACCATGCCCAATGTGAGTCCTACACTTCTGATTTGAGATTTATAGCCAATTTTGAATTTGCTGCTGCTGCTGTTTGTTTCCTATCCTATTTCTCTGGGCCAGCAAACCTATAAATAGTTTACATGTGGTTCAATTTTTTAAGTCTATTTCCTTGTCAAATATTCAGGCTTTAACCTTTCTAAAAAGGCAGGAGTAATCAAAATTGGACAACAGGGCTGTGCAACAGCACTTGGCAAGGGTATTACTGGACCTTCCTTTTCAGATTTCTTTCTTCCCCTTCATCACTAAACATTCTATTGTAAAATATCCTCTGTTTTTCAAGAGCAGATTGCCCTTCTATGGTATCATTTTAACATCTATGCCAGTATGAATTATCCAACTAGATCCCAAGTTCATGCTCATTTTTCATAAGCAAACATGTCTTGTGTATGTCCATGTTTAATAATTTTCTCTTGAAACTCAAGTAATTCACATTTTATGTGAAGTAACTTAATTTGATGATATGTCTGGTATAAAGCAGATCTTTTTCTGTCTACTCCTTTGAAACAATGATAATTTGATTTTCTACTTGTGGAAATGTTAACATGATCTTCTAGAACTTAAGCACTTCCCTTCTGTCCAGTTTCTAACAGCAATCTCACTTGCCAACTATCTGATTGAATGTGATGTTTTATACCAACTTTAGAGCACCAATATTAAAGAAGAACTTTGATTGGGTAATTAATCATAGGCGAAGTGAGGAACAAAAAAATTTCATCACAATGACCACTCTTCCTACTCAGTTGATAAAGCTACCCACCTAGCATCCGAAATGTTGTAAAATTGTGTCTGCATATGAGCGTAACAGTACATGGTACATTTCTATTGTAAGCACTGAGGAGCTCATCATAGTGAAGGTTTTCATACCATATGAGTTTGAAAGGTATAATGTTTCTTATTTTAAAAAGTACCTAAAAGCCACTGCTTGTCATTAATGATACCCATATACTTCTTCCCACTGCCAATATTGCTGTCAATCAGATAAATTAGTCCTAAGAAAAGTGCTAGGCTCAAATAAAGCCGCTCGAGTCTGGAAGAGTTCATCGTAGTGCCGTTGTTCTTAGGTATCACGCTGCTCAAACATAATAGCAATGGAGCTGAAGCTCTGACATTGTGCATTTTAACTAGAATATTTTGACATTCTGTTTTACTTGTTATACTTATGTCTAATACAGAAAAAAAGAGGATACTTTCCATTTTGCACAAAAAGGAATATCTTTTTTTGGAAGTCACTTTTAAAAGATCTAGCCAAATTTGATTTTATAGTCATGCACATCTATAAAAATTTCTCCAGAAATACAAGACTTATATGTAGCTCATAGCTTTTATTTCAACTCTTCTTTTCAGCCAAGATCAACCTATCTTCTCCTATTGAATCTCCACCAAGATTTTTCTGGGTAGCTCCTATGAAACTCAGCCAAACACAATGAATTTCTGAATTTCAATTAAAAATATTTATGATTTGTTAATGCAAATACTGGAATGTTATCAGAACACTAATGATACCTATACTACATCTTCTTTTCATCTAGTCTGACAGTCGGGCTTTAGTGCTTACCCCGTGCCTGTCAGAGCTAAGGACTCATGTGAAATCTCACTGGCTGAATTTCAAACTAAATAAAACAGAGGTAAGGATGCTAGGAATGGTGAGATGAGAAAAGCCCAGAGACATAATTCAGGGAATGTTTCAACTTGAGAGTTTTTTTTATGACTGTTCTTCAGAAGCCTCAGAATGCAGTCAGGATCATCTCTGTTTCTTGGCCCACAGGTCACTCCTTATCATCTAGGAGTCGTGGAGCCAGCTCAGATTATTGTAGTTTCTCATAATATGCCTCAGCTACACTTCCATTATCTGTTGAGTTGTAATTTTTCAAATGGAGGCAGCACCAGATTGCAAACTGCTTGAAGGGAGGACTGCTACTCTTCACTTTTGCATCTCTGGAGCCTCATACGAAGCCTACAACCATATATGTGTGGAGGGAATAGATAGGATGAAGGTTTGGATGGATAGTTGATGGGATGGATGAATCACCTAACCCGATTAAATCAATAAGTGTTAGTGTTAGATTGTAACAAAAAAGTAAGGAAACAAATTTTATATATATGAGGGGGTGGTAGGGTGGGTGGGGCTATGGGAAAAAATGAGAATTAAGTTGTGTCTTATACTGGTACAAATCCCCATTATGGAGTGCAATCATGATGTGTATATTTAATGTACCAATAAAGATAATTAAAAAAAAATAAAAAAAAATAAGTGTTAGTGTTAATTCTAATCCCCATACTGTGCTGCTAAATCTTTTGATTCAAACTTCAAAAGGAGCTTAAGAAGGGAATTCTTGCTTCAGGATTAATAACATCCAGAATAACAGAGATACTAAACAGACCTATTGTGCTTATTCAAAATACTTCCCTTTCTTTAAGAGTCCAGGTACATGGAGCCTCACCCGAAGTTATATACTTTAACAAAGCAAAGTTAAGATTTTATGCTGCTCTCCACCCCATAGCTAGGTGCAGTTCTACAGGGTGCAACTTGAAAGCTCTGCAGAACACCATGTCCTCAAAGTCATATCTTACTAATTTTATGTTACTAGAGAATTGTTCCTGGAAGACAGATTAATCTTTTAAAAGCAGAATCTTTTAAAAACATATGAGACACATTTCTACATTTCCCAGGTTGGGATTCTCCTGCTTTAGCTTCCCAAGTACCCAGGATAATAGGTGCATACTAACGCACTCAGCTAGTGATGCATTAATGTTAACAGATTCTTAGTGGCTACTTGAGCTACTAGATCTCTTGCTGTCCTAGGCTCATGACTTTTAAATTTTCATTGTTGTAAGGTGTGTGTGTGTGTGTGTGTGTGTGTGTGTGTGTGTGTGTGTGTGTTTATTATATATTTGTGTTATGGAGAGTTTTTTCAAGGACCTGATTAAAAGCTTTAAATAAGAATCCTCCTCTGCTTACCAACTACTATTTTTTAACAAACCACCCTTCTGATCAATAGTAAAAATGAAATAGTACACATTGAGGCCACACTTTGAAGTGAAAGGAATAGGATACACATGGCAATAGCAAAACATTTCTCTGGTGTGAGAAACTGAATGTGTAAATGAGGAACAAAGTGCATACTAGATGATGTTAAATAAAAAGAAAAGTTCCAAAGGGGAAGAGTGGTGGTGGAGAAACAAGGGGAAAGGAAACAAGGTAAGAAAAAAAATTGTAAGAAAAGAAGAAAAAATGAAGGAAAATCTTTGTAAATAGGGAGCATTTGAAGGGAAAGCAGTGGACTAGGAAAAAATAAAAATCAAGGGCCAGGGATTTAACTCAGTGGTTCTGGCACCAGCAAGTGCACTTGCAAGTGCAAAATCCTGAGTTTGATCTCTGGTTAACCACATACAACAATGCTGGGCATGTTGACCACACCCACTAGCAATCAGTACCGCATATCATAATGTCAGGCGTGGTGGCTCACGCATGTAATCCCAGCACAAGGAAGGCAGAGGCAGGAGGATTGTTGGGAGTTCGAGGCTCGCATTGGCTACATAGTGAGCTAACGGCCAGCCTGAAGTACAAAAGTGAGACCCTGATTCAAAAAAAAAAAAAAAAAAATCTAAATTTGTCATGTACAGGTACAAAATCTCAATGATGAATGTCATTGTAATATATACCTAAAATGTACCAATAAACTTAAAAATTTAAATGATGATGCATGTCCCTTGTATATAGGTAAGTTAATTAGATACTTTGTAGGCAGTTAGACAGGACTTTCCCTCAAGAAACCAACATCCGGAGCAACTAAGGCACATTCACTGATTAGCATTTTAAAAAAGAAAAGACCCACTACTCCCTGTAGAGAGAGGAACAGCACTGATTGATATTCTAAATGAGAAATTCCTTGTATGTGACTTGTTTTCCCCTTTGATCCCCCTTTAACCATTTTACATGGGTGACTGTACTTATAAACTTATTGGTTGGTCATGGTTTTTTTCCCATCTCACATCAACCTTGAAATTTTCCAGGTCTTATAGTTTTGTTTCACTACGTACCTTCCCTACCTACTCCAAGGATTTGCTGTATATAACACACCTTTGAAAAGTGGGGTGGGCAAGCAACCCTTTTTCTGGTCCCCTTTTTATTCTTCTTCAACAGAATAGATCTCTTTCCCAATAATTTTTTCCTACTCTTTTTTTTTTTTTTTTAGGTTTTTTGAGACAGGGTCTCGCTTTGTGGTTCAGGCTGGTCCTGAGCTCAGCCTCAAACTCACATCACAATCCTCCTGCCTCTGCCTCCCGAGTGCTGGGATTACAGGCGTGAGCCACCACGCCCGGCACTGTGGTATGTGGTACTGGTTGCTGCTGGGTGTGGGTCTCCACACCCAGT
>PVIR01002525.1:35282-83665 GCA_004026965.1 Petromus typicus | reverse complement strand
TTTTTTCCTACTCTTAACCTCTGTTGCTCCTAGAATTCATTCTTCTATCTTAGAGAACATAGATCCATGTTTTGGATATCTATCAAGTTTGGGGGTTATGTCTATTTTTCTTATATCACTTTAGGAATGAGTCAATCACAGCTACAAGGGGAGTCTGAGGCAGAAAGACTGTAAATTAATTTCCATCTTGAACATCCAAATGGGAGCACATATCAGGGATGAAATAAAATAAAAAGAGCTGAAGATACACAACTCAGTGGAGGTAAAGAGCGTGTCTATCCCATGTAAGGTCTGGATCAAGAAGTAGGACAGGGAAGGGAGAACTGGGGAGCATGAAAAAGTGAAGAAGGAGTGAGGGGCAATTGGGGGAAGCATCGAAATGCAAAGCAAAGGAAATGAAAGCATCACTGATACAACAGTCTAGCAGTAATTACCATGATGCCTCCATCAATATCTTTTCAGCATTCCAGGAACTCTTCCCAACAAAAAGTGTTTTAAAAACTGGTTCAAATTCTAGCATTTGTAATCTATTTTTAAATTAATAATGCATGTCATACATATTATTTCATGTTAATGCTTAATGTTTGTAGCATCATTTTTGCTGTGATTATTGTTCTTGTGCATATTATATTCTGTCATGTATGTTTGTAAATTTTAGTATATATATATATCAATGTTATTCTATTTTAATTCATTTTAATAGTTTATTATTTATTGTTCAGGTAGTCTCCTCCAATTATTCACCATTATAAAATAATGTTTTCATAACCAACTTTGTAACTCACTTTTAAAGAACAAATTAGACATTTTCTTAGGACGAATTAAAAATGCTGGATTATATATTGGGAATGTTGTAGCACTGAGTTTGGCTTGCTTACCAAAATCCATCTTCTACAATTTTTTCCTGGACATAAGTATACTACATTCCCCCACCTCTTCTGTACTTAAATGTAGCCGTGAGACAGTTCCAATTATGGTTCTTAGTCACTGTCATAATTAACTATGCAAAGCTTTGTATGTACATTTCTCCAAAATCTTTTCTTTTTTCCCTTGTTTGAAACAACAGAGATTCCTAGGAAAATGATAGAAGCCACATTTTTCAAGATGTCACAGCTTCTGTAAGACTAAGGTCAGATAACTGTATAGAGAAGGGATCAAACCCTACGTTCACTGATCCAACATTTTAACATTCCAAGAAGACACGTGTCTTGTGTTTGAGAATGTGTTGTATGTGTCTTGAGACCTGCTTGATACTCTGAATAAAACATACAGTTAAAAACTTTTATAATACTTATTGCCATAATGACATCCAAAGTAAATAACTCATTTTAAACAACTATGGAAACTTTAATTTTGTTAAACTTGAAAAGTGATAACTCTAATTCTAGTTTATATCCTTTAAATATTAATGAAGTTGGATACATTACGAAATATATTTATTAGTAACTACCTTAGAATTACCCTTTTATCCTAACCACTAACTACCTCAAAAGGTGATAATAGGAACATTTCCTTTCAGCAAATTGGAAATGCTGCAAGTAGATCTTCAAATTTTAAAACAGTTGGGCTTATATATTTGAAATCATTATGTTCCAAGGAGTTAAAAGATAATGAACATATATATATATATGAAGGATTTTAAACTGTATGACATTTTAAGTTATGACAAATAAATTTGGCTTTTATTATTTAGTCAAAATGATTAAACCTATTACTGAAGGTAGAACAGAAAATTCAATATAAATTCAAACTTTTTACACTTAAAAAAGTCTTAAGGCACATATATGCCAACTGATCTTAATAAAGTGTGTTCTGTTTATTATTGGTACATATTAAAATCTTTCATCTAAACAAAAGAGGCAAAATAAAATTATTTACAATCTAAGAGAATTCTGAATAATCTCTCCTTTCAGTATTTCCTGCTAGTGGGTTAACTTTCTCTTGTAAAAGCAGCTAAATCATAGTGATATACAGACTTAAGACAAAAAAACAAAACAAACAAACAAAAAAACCATGGGCTTCCAAAGCCAACTTCTGTGGTTTTCATGGATGTAGAGCCCTTGGATGAAGGTGATTCAAGATTTCCTGCCTGTTCCCTGAGAAGAGATGTTCTGGTATTGCAATTAGCAAAGAGTAGAAAAGCTTTCTTAAAGTATCCAATAGGGTAACCATAGATCTTTGAAATGTTCTCACAAACTTTCAGTTGGCCAAGATGACAGCATTTTGGTAAGACTGGTAGAACAAAGATGCCCATAGCCATTTGTAGAGAGTAGGAAAAAAAATCACAGAATATAGATGAATATTCAGGAGATCTGAATACTCATTGTTGGAGCTGGAATATGTTTTGAGGTCTACCTGAACACTTAAACAAAACATGCACTTAAAAACTTTTGTAATACTATCATATGTGCAAATAAAATAATTTCATTTATTTTATGTAACACTGACAATTATGAACAGCTATTCCCCACAGACATTCAACCTGAGGACTTGTGAATTTGCTTCCTCTTATGGCAAGGAAATGTGTAGATGTGATTAGAGTTGAAACCTGAGGTGAGGAAATGATCCTGGGTTGTCTAAATTGATTTGATCTAATCAAACAAGTCCTTAAAAGTGAGGAGCCTTCCGGGCACGCTGGCTCAAACCTGTAATTCCAGCACTTACGTGACAGAGGCAGGAGGATTTCTGTGAGTTCAAGGCTGGACTGGGCTACATAGTGATTCTGAGCCAGCTTGAACTACAAAGCAAGACCTTGTCTCAAAAAATTAAAAAATAAAAATAAAAGTGAGGAACACTTTCCAACTACAGTCAGAGAAATATGTCATTGCTGCCTTTGAAGATGGGGGTAGTGGCCCTGAGCCACAGAATATTAGTGGCCTCCACAAGTGGAAAAAGCCAGGAAACAATCCAGCACTCAAGAATCAACAGAGATAAACAGCCTCCCAAGATATCGAATTTAACGTAGAGAGATCTATGTTAGACTTATGATCCATTGGGCCATAAAGTAATAAATTTGTAGTATTTTAAGCCAGATTTTGTGATAGTTCCTTATAACAGCAATTGAAAATAAAGAAACCTAGATGTACCCTAATGTTAGGAAATTTCACATAAAACCTTGTTTAGTATTTGTTATATACCAGTACTAAGGTCTTTAACATGGGACTAGAGATGCACATAGTAACAGTCCATGAGAACAGGATAATGACCCGCTTCCCCAGAGGACAAATTACTCTATGACTCATAGTTTCCACTTGCTGCTTATCTCAGTGGTCTATTTACCCATCTAATTACTACAAGGATTTGATTTGTAATATACATCTAGGCATGTAGACTCAAAACAGTCTCACACAATTCGCTAGAAACTTAGCATTTTTTAAAGACGAGTGGAATATTTCTGTTTTGAACAGAGAATATCTTAGAAATGTGAAAGCCCAATATTCCAGCTAAGGTTCAGATGAATGGTTAACAGCTGAGAGTTACAGCTAAGGATGTCTTCTAGTTAGAAATAAAGAAAATGTAGCAGTGTCCCATGAAGACAAGAAAAAATGAAGACAGAAAGAATGAGAGCATCTCACTGGATGCCAGTGATTTTTTTTTTTTCATCTTTTAGTAATGTATTAAAAAGTTTGCTAGAATTTAGGCACAGCACCAGGGAAAAATGGAAATCCTATATTGACCAAGTTTATATTCCACGGTGATGAAAATCCTTAAATAATTTTTGGAGGGATCCAATAATGCAATCATGTAAAGAAGATTAATGAAATCGTTTGGGGTTCATTTATTACATCCAAAGCTATAGCACAAAAACTATAAGGGGAGCAACTTCACTGCACTGCAAAGTCTCCCTTGTCATCATAAGACTTCCTGTGCTGCTCTTGCAAAGAGTCCCACCATGGTAGCTTTAAAGTTAACCTTTATCTTCAGAAACATGAGCCCCCCAACTTTGGGATGGGGGGAGAGTTGGATAAAATTATTGGACTTCTCTACATTCTTTACATTTCCATGTAACTTTTAAAAAACACATTTCTTCAAATCTATAGAAAAGTCTACTATGACTTTGATTCAGATTCTTTTCAACTAGTTGCACTACTTAGGGAGAATGAGCATCTTAATATTATTGAGTATTTTATACTACGAACATGACATAGTTCTATTTATTTAGGTCGCTTTTCATTCCACTCAGAAATGCTTACACTATTTTTTTTTTTACCATAGAAGCCTTAAATTTACCTTCAAGTGTTAATTGATTTCCTTCTCAATGGCATTTCAAAATTGTCATTACCAGCTTATTACTAATGTGGAGCAATGATTATTTTGTTTAAATTAGTCTTTTGTCTGATTAATACTAGTCTCTCTCTCTCTCTCAATGTTGTGTACTCTTTAAAATTATCTACACAGGCAATTATGTCATCTGCAAAAAGAGACAGTGATGTTTATCCTTTCCTGTCTTTGTGCACTTTTTGTTTCATTTATCACATTGGCCAGGATTCCAAAATGCTGGCTAATCAAAATGATGAGAAAAAAACATTATCGCAGTCCCAGTTTGAGGAGAAAAACATTAATATGTTAGTCTCTTTTTTAACAGGTACAAAAATATTAAGATATTCATCAAATTTTAGTTTACTGAAAATTTTTATCATAAATGGATGTTTTACTATGACTAAGATTAACATGTGCTATAAATTGGTGTGTGTGTGTGTGTGTGTGTGTGTGTGTGTGTGTACACATCTACATATAGATATAGGTATCTATCTTTTGTGTTTAGACATATTGTTTATGTTCTTGACTTTGAAGCAAAACAGTTTAATGAAATAAATAGGTCACAAATAGGTAAATATCGTATCTTTTCTCTGGTATGAGAAAATAAAGATGTAAATGAGTTCTAGAATTGTATGTTATATATTGTGAAATAGAAAATACTCAAAGTGAAATAGGATGAAGGGGTAAAAATAATGAGATTATAACAAAAAAGAAAGGAAACAAATTTTATGTATATAGGGGGATGGTAGGATGGGTAGGGATATGGGAAAAAATGAATTAAGTTGTGTTTTATACTGGTACAAATCCCTATTGTGGAGTGCAATTATGATGTATATATGTAATGTACCAATAAAGATTTTAATAAAAAAATTATTGAGATTAGTTTTATGTTACTGCCTCCACCTGTTCAACACAGAAAGGTGGTAGAACTATATTATTATGATTTTATCAGTATTAGATATATTGAAAGGAATGTCCCCCTAAAACAAATGTACTTCAAGAATTTTATTGCTGCAAAGGAAGCATTTATACTAACCTGTATATAACGATTCTCAATCTACCAGAGAAATTTTACTCTTAAGATCTCATTTTGGTTTATAAATCACTGCAATAGGTCGAACAGGGTTTTGTTTTGGGGTATTGGTGTGCTTTGTTTTGTTTTACCATATTCAATCCACAAGGGAGAAATGAGGTCTTAGAGAGATTAAATGGGAAATTTTCATAGACATGAAACATTAATTTGGGAGTTTCTGCTCCTGTGTACACCACTATCCTATTCAAATATTTCAGAGTGTTACAGGGATTAGGAACAGAATGTTAAGATGTTGCTATGGAATCTCTGAGATCTTAATACAATTATATTTCCTTAAAGAAAACTTAGGACTTCAGTGACAAATTCTAAAATATAAAATTTCTTTGAATAAATTTTCACAGAGCTTATAAATTCATTCCTTATTAAAGGTAAATATGTGAGATTCAGGGCCAGATTCTCAGTCTCTTGTTTGGGTCACTGTTTATGGCCCTGCAGGTAAGTTAATATTCTGGAACACTCCATGCTACTGCTTCTTCTTAGTGGAAGAATTAAATTCTGAACAATTACAACTTTAAACCTCCTGATTAATTTTTGTTACAATAAAAGCAAATAAACACATAAAATAATTTCCCCCTCAGGCAATATTTTTTCTTAGTAACCATTATCTACCATGTTCAAGAGATCATGTAGAAAGATTATCTTACTATGCATAATTATACTTTAAAATTAAAAGATAAAAATGTGATTTTAAAGTACGTGTGTATACTGCATATGCCTTTATTTTATTGTATTCCACTATTAAATCATTAAAATCTATGATGTATCACTAAAGAAGAGGAGACAGGATTTTGGGAAATAGCTATGCTCACCACTATAGTATCAATGCCACAAGGAGATGGATTTTGAAAGTGTAAACATTAAGGAACATCTGTCAGTATTTCAGTGCTTTGTTGTCTTTCTTCCCTACTAGACTAAAAACTCCCTGTGGCCACAGCTGTAGAACTGAATCGGGAATCTAGTACAAAACCTAAGAGGCTAACAATAAATATGGAGTGAAATAATGAATACAGTGCGTGCCAAACCGAAAGACGCTTGTTCAAGTTCTTAACGAAACTACTCATGCTTTTGAAACTACTTGTGTTTTTTCAGTGTAATATCAGAAGACCCAGAGCATGAGAACACAAGCTGGGAGCAGGCCTTTTTTCTGTTAGAAGCTTTATTTAGCCCTACATCTTTCAAACTGGCAGAGAGAATGTGCTCCAGGAAGAAGGGTGGGATGCTGGGTGTCAAGTCTCCAGGGTTTAATTCCGGGCTCTGAGTCTCACCAGCTTCAAGGCCTTGGGCAAGTCACTTAACCTCTGTTCCGGAGAGAAATAATACCCCTTTCTCCCAGGAGCACACCGAGGCAAGTTTGATTGATGGCTACGCTCTTGGAGTCTTTGATGAACTGTGCTGAATGGCTGCCAAGTATTACTACTGCTAATAATAATAATGTTTTTCTAACACAGTCCCTCAGAGCACTGTAAATTGGTAACAAGGGACAGATTGCTCCAACGAGAGAATTCTGACCAATCCTTTTTGAAAGTTTGATAGGTTTCATTCCACCATGGTATTATTTTCTGCTCTCTTCTCTCTCTGTATGTATGAGGAGTACAAGGTCTTGCATGTCTACATGAGATGATTAAGCTTCCTTAGAAAGAGAAAGGAAGGGTAGGACCTGGAACAAAGCACAGATCCAGTCACATTGTGAAAATATCACTTCGTAGGTAAGTTGATCAATTCATAAAAACAAAAAGCTGATTAATAAGACAGAACTATTTTCACTTTTTCATGGTCAGTTTCCAGTGATTTAGAGAAAACATGTGCGTGGTCATTTCAAAAGATTTATTAACCCTATAAAGGCTGACAGAGATAAAGTTTGACCATTTACTGAAGTTCCAAGAATTTGTTTCTAATAATTTAGTTTTCTTCATTTACATTATGATACATAATATCAATGACATTTTTAGAAATGTTATATTGTAACTACCATAATCTAGCCTAGTTTTCATTAAATTCTTTTTTTTTTTTTTTTTTTGGTTTGTTTTTGGTTTTTTTGAGACACGGTCTTGCTTTGTAGTTCAGGCTGGCCCTGAGCTCAGCCTTGAACTCACATCACAGCAATCCTCCTGCCTCTGCCTCCTGAGTGCTGGGATTACAGGTGTGAGCCACCACGCCCGGCACTGTGGTATGTGGTACTGGTTGCTGCTAGAGTCTCCACACCCAGTATGGTATGTGGTTACCAGGGAATTGAACCCAGGCCCTTGCGCTTACAAGACAGGTACTGGAACCACTGAACTAAATCCCCGGCCATTTCATTAAATTCTTATACTTTACTCCTTTCAAAAATCAAGTAACAGAAAGCTAAGTTCTGTCACTTCATTCCAAGAAGATATAAATTTCTAAAGAAAAACAATACAAATATCTTCTGATATACATTAGGAAACTGACACAAGCTTTTTAAGTTCAATTCACTAATTCATACTTGCCCAGTAGCTATGCTTTTCACTTTTTAAATTTTGCTTCTCTTTATTTAGCCCAACTTTTTGTACAAAAGAATACCAACCATTTCAAACTAAGATTATGTTTTTTGCAATCAGAAACAAATGCAGTGAGTGCATTTAGTGTGGGGACAGCTGTAAAGAGAATCCAGGTTCAGTTATAGAAATCAAAATCTCCCACTTTCTGTTAATGTATCTAGTACATACTGTTAATACAAACACTCTTCATGTAATGCAAAGAATGTTGTCCATCAAAATTCCACATAGAAAGCTGTAATTTCATTGGGAGATTCTCATGACATTGATAAATGATGTCATTGGTAAGCTGTGCTTGAATTACAAGTTTAATTATTTACACTTGGATCTACAGTATTCCTATATTATGCCTGTCATAATATTATCTTGTCCTTGGCCTGCTAGCAGGACCATGATCGTAATTTATTCCATCAATGGGTCAGGCAGAACAGCATGGCCGCATCAGTCAACCCCTTCACATAGAAATGAGAGCAATGTAAGGGTTGGTTGGAGGAAGAAGGGTAGAAGATACACAGAAACTGTCTATCAAATCCTTTTGCCTATAGGATGAAAGCTTCTAAGGTCCCTGAAAAGGAGAACACTTTCTGTTATTCTCTCTGCTTCTGCCTCTCTATCTCCATCGCCTTTTCCCTGCAGCTTTTCTTCTTTTATTGGCATTTTTCTTATAGAGACTGTGAGATTACTTTGATACCAATGGGGAACTTGAAAGATTTATTTTAGATATTTTTATTTTGAATTCATGTGCCTGTGAGCAGATGACAATCTCTTTTAACAAAATTACCTTGTGTATGACTAGTCTTATATTAAAGGCTCCAGGAAAACATAATCTGGCTTGGGTATATAAGGAGGAACTTGATTCATCTTAATTTTTCAATATTTCATTTAAAGGTGATCTTCAGGTTAAAGTTACTTTAAAGCTATTTATTGAAAAATAATTGTATAGCATACTATGGAATTGGACATGATGCTAGTGCCAGAAAATGATATTGCATACTTGATAGAGATGTTTATATACCTTTTTATTCTCCAATGAATGAGATACTACAACTCTAATCACCTCAGATTTAAAATATATTCACATCTGATATCAACAGAGAAGTGAGTACAACATTGATAGAAACTACATAAGATTAATCTTTTGTTTTCTTTGAAAGCATAACAGAGGGAGAGCCTAGATATTGGGAAATGCAAAAAAATAAAATATAACTAAGGTGTCTAGTTGAGATTCTTGGTGCTTTTTAATTATTACAAAAAGCAATGGTTCTCATTTCTGTTCTAACAATGATAGATATAAAAATTATAACCCATTAACCTAACACCTAATACTTTAAGTGCTCAACCTCCTAAAAGGCCAGTGAAGATTTTAAAAGCAGACAGAAGATTCAAAGTTATTTTTGTCCTAAATGAACCTTATATCTGTCCATACGTTTGCCTTTGGAAACAAGATATAGTCTATTATTAGACCCTGTACAAAACTCCAAACTTATAGTAAAATAGTCACAGTTTTTGATGACATCTTACAAATTCCAGAGCACATTTAAGAAAAAAATTTAAAATATCACATATGACTTCAATTCTTACTAAAATGTATTTGAAAATCTCATCTAAAACTTATAACGGATTTACTTTCTAGTGAATTTAAAACTCTCCAGCTTGTAAAGATAAGTCTCACATATAGAGAAGATGAAAAATCAACATTAGCACTAGGTGGTGAATGTGATTTATTGTCTATACAAAAATAGTGCAAGGTTGGACAAATGGCTAACTAGCCTTCATCCACCTTATTTATATTTAATAATGGGAGCAAAATATTAGTAAAGTTCTTGGGATTTTGTAAACAATGTTTTGCTCACCCCCTCCCCCTTTAATATTGAGGTCATTGTTTAAAAGCCAAGTCAAAGTGTTGAGCTCCCCTCATGTTCCCATGAGGGAGATGAAAGACATCTTGATAGATGGGTGCTTGTCACCTGTCCTTCCTCTCTCCCTGGTTTACTTCTCCTGGGATTCTCTGACTGGCAAGTTGGGAAGCACATGAGCTCATTCTAGGTTCTCTTTGGGAAAGTGCCTTGTCCACGGGAAGTCTACACTCTGCTTCGCTCAGTTATGAGTCAGGAAGCTCCTCCAGGATTGTTCTGTGGTGGCCCAGTTCAGTATCATTGTCAGATTAAATACAAATCTGGAGTGAAGAATTAAGAAAAATTCACCTTGAAGACTTACCTTTCAGATCAATTTTTATTGGTATATGAGCTCATATTTTAATCCTCATTGGTGCTATTTACTGTTTTGGTGAGAATAATCCACAATAACCTTTGAAAGGTTCATTAACCTATTAACCTTGAAAGATGAACAAAGGCAGATGTTTAACAACCAAAATAACATGTGACCATACTTTTGCATATGATAGGAGAGCCAGGAAACTGAAATACTACTTTTAGATTCAGATCTCCTGGAATTGATTCCTGGTATTTTCAAGCAGCATCAGTGTGGCTGTTATTTCAATGGTGTCACTGTTTATTGGCTGGGAAATCCCACAGTAAACTGGCTGATGGCCTGGGAGTATATGTGGCAGCTACTGCCCGTGAACTAACTGCCCAGAGACAGCTTTGCTCAGCCCTGCTGAAGAGTTCTAGGAGAACATTAGATCATGGTAAAAAGAGATTCTTCATGTGTGGTCTCTTTAGACACTGTATATATGGAATTACCTCACCTTCTTTTACTTTTTATCAAGGTCTTCAAGATAGAACTTTAGATTTCAAAGCAGTTAGGTTCAGTTCTTGCCAAAGTGCTTCATAGCAGGTGTAGGTATAGATCTGGATCAACCTTGTTCCTGAGCTGCATTTAATGCTGAGAGGACCAACTGGGAAGAGGCTTACTTTCTGTTTTCATGTGGCTAATTTTAGAAGAAATATGCCCCACACATTGTCTTCAGGTGTCTCTGGGTTCAGATTTAGAGAGGAAGTGATTTTGTTCATGAGGCACTCCAGTGGAGCAGTCTTTTTAAATAAGGGATAGGGCACCTTTGCTTGAGGTGATGAAGTAATCCATGAAATTTAAACAAACCCAAAAGCTAAGGCAGCAAACACAAGTCTTTGCCAGGAATACTCTGTCCTTTAGAGTCAAATTTGTACAAGTGGCAAGGAGAAAGTGGAATGGCTTTAAAATAAAACTATCAGAACATGATCTTAGTGGGGAGAAAAAAATACAAGAAGTTTGGTTAATTAGGGGGGACTGGCAGATTTTAAAGGAATTGCATAAACTTCTATCAAAGGAACTGGCCAGTATGCAGAGGAAAGCAAACTTGGAAGTCAGGACAGACAGATAGAAAAGAGGCAAGATTATATAGTCATGTTATCTCTTTTATAGGTAGGACTATATAAAGTACTTTTGCTGTTATTTGAACAGAAAGGGTGATTGTAGTGCAGAGAAAAGTACCAAAGAAAGGGTGGAGCTATCTGCAGAACTCACTGGAGTGATCATCCCATTGAAGACAGAAGACCTAGAAAACCAGGGAGAATCAGATCCTTAAATCTGGAATAGTCATTTCTTCAGATTGAGCCAACTGTCAATTTGTGTTTTTCTAAAAGTTGTGTTTCTACCAGAAGAGAAAATGTAAGTACCATATTTAATACATGAATAGACGCACTTAAAATTCCTGTTGTGGCTATAAATGGTATTCTCTTTCTTGAGTAAAAATACATAAGAAATAAATGAGTAATGGAAGATAAAAGGAAAATAGAACATAATACTTATTGTTTTATTTTATGTACTGATTTCAAAATTTTACATATGAGTTCATGTAATATTTAAAATAATCTCATAAAACAGGGGCTGCAAACGGTCTCATTTTCCAGATGGGGAAACCACACCATTGTATTTTAACTGATTTGTCCAAGGATACATAGGTTGTAAAAAGTGGAGCTAGAATGCAAGTTCCTGTTGCATTCCTTCAGAATGTGAGCTCTTGAACAGTATACCTTGCTCTCTGTCATATTAAAGTTTAGGATGACTCAGATGGACTTCTGATGGGAAGCTACTTCTGGGTGGAATTTCCCAATGTAGGGATGGAGGAGAGAAAGTAGATGTATATACTTAAGAACTAAGTGCTCTCAGTAGACAAATAGTTCATTAAATTCACACTCTTCCCACACACTCAGTAGAAAAAAGGCTAAATCCAGAGAAATGTGTTCATTGTTATAAAAAGAAAAGGATAAGTTCTGGTGTGTTTAGTTGTGAAAATACAGATAAGTATCTCTGCAGTGAATCAAGGGAGCAAGATAATACACATCCACACATAGATAGATAGATAGATAGATAGATAGATAGATAGATAGATAGATAGATCATGCCAGAAAAATTATGAGAAAGTATTCTTCCCAACAGGAGGTCTTCTGGGGAAAGCAGGTCTTAGGGTTGGACAGATTGAGAAGGTACAGGTTCTGACTCAGCCTTTAGGGGCATAGATTCTCCACTTCAACATCAGGGTTGTGTAAAATCTGCTAGTTGGTGGCCTTGGTTCCATTATCAGTAGCAGTGAGAAATGATAGCTC
Organism: Petromus typicus; assembly: GCA_004026965.1. Taxonomy (NCBI): domain Eukaryota; kingdom Metazoa; phylum Chordata; class Mammalia; order Rodentia; family Petromuridae; genus Petromus; species Petromus typicus. Next base: position 71,249 of record PVIR01002525.1, on the reverse strand, counting down.
ATAGAAGTAGAATGGGTGCTTTGGAGTCTTGCAGAAGCCACAGTGGATTCAGCTCTGGGTCCACAAACAAGAAGGTCAAAAAGGGAAACAAATTAGATTGTAAACATGAATATGGAAAAAACAGGCCAACCAAAGGAGACTCAGAAACATAAGCTTTGCCTCAAGGTTGCAATATGACAACTGTTATTTGCTAAGATAAGAGACATATCTGTGTACGTTTTCTTCCCAGTATGATAGATACGTGCATACAGATCTCAATGGAAGAGTTGGATAGATGGCTTCATGTCCAGTAGACAAAAGCATCACATAATTGCACAATCGTTTGTGTCCTAAATGACTGAACACTAAGTTCAATGACCATCATCAGAACCTAGATTTTTTCCCTATACATGTACAGTGGAACCCTTCATTCATGATTTAATCTCTGCATTTTCAATTACCTATGGTCAACTGTGGTCAAATATTAAATGGAGAATTCAAGAAAAAATAATTTATATTTTAAATATTTTTATTGGTATGTTACTATGGAAGTGGTCTGTTTTATTTTATTCTATTTATCTCGTACAATGCCTAATGTATGCAAAACTTTATCATAGATATAATATTTCCCACACAGATGGGTGCTATCTGCACCTTCAGGCATCCATTAAGGGTCATAGTATATATTCCTTATCAATAAGGGGCAGGTGCTATTACTCTGGTTTCTAGAAAAAAATATTTTAGGGGAATAATTGTCTATAAGGTCTCTGTCTATTTGTATTTCAAATTTTCTTGGGCACAGCAAGGCTGACCACATCCTTTGTTCAGTGAGATGCAGATACCCAGCCAAAAAAAGAAGAGAAGCCTTTGCAAGCAGGATACTCAACATATAACAACGCTGGCTTCTGGTCTTTATTTTTGAGAATTGCCTACTGGCTAAGCCTCGGATAATTTTTGTGACTTCCTTATGAATATGTACTTCAAGATTTGCTAAAAGAAGTGATTTGATCTTGGCACCTTCAACTATTCAAATTAATGTATAAATTTTAACTGCCCACCATAAACATCTCTTTGAATGAATCTGGAGTGGAGTGGACTCTATGTTCAGATTGTCCTCCAACCGATATTTTTGGCATAAAACAATTCAAATTGTGAGACTCAAAGGAAGTTAATTCCCACAGAAGATAGCTCAGGTTGTGAATAGCAAAAAAGGAAAAAATAATACACTAACTTTATTCTGTTATCATATCCCTCTGGCTAAGAAGAGACAGGATAATAAAATTTTGATGTTCAGAATAGTTTTGAAATTTAATGATTGTTACTGAATTTAGAAAGCCTTATTTTTTTTCATTTTCTCTGTTTATCTAGAAAAAGCTAGACATTACTTCTTTAATAATTTTTTCCTGAGAATGATTCAAGTACTGTGGTTAAATTTGCAACATTTTGATACAATAAGGTTCATTTTTGGGGAATACTTTCATAGTTGTTCTTTGTAGTTATTAGACAGTCTTCGGTGACCTGTGTTCTGTATTGTGCATGGGTATCTTTAGATAGAATATAGTTCAAAAGATGATGTGTTTTACACAGGTCAGGCTCTAGAATTAATTAATATTACATTTTGACTCAGTTCAGAGTCTCTGGGGTACTAAAGTTTAATTGTTCACAGAAGACGCACAAGCAAGTGTAGTTTAGATGTCACGAGGGTTGAGTTTCCTTCATAAATTGTAATTTACCTCTTCCAATGGACCTGGATACCTTGGTTGATCATATTATGCTTAAGCTCTGGAAAGTAATTTGGGGATGGCAGTGATGTCTTCAGTGCTACTGTGTGAAGATAAGTGCATAGCCTTCTCGTTTCCATGGCTTCACATTTCCATGAGGGACTTCTAATACCCTAACAATAGGCCTCCATTTCATTCCAGTGCTCTGACTTCTAGGCTTCTCTTGCTATTCTGCTCCTCTGGGGAGGAAGTGTTAAGCACTTTACTCACAAGTTTGGTTGAAGGGACATTCCTAGGTGCTTTCTCTTCTGGATCCGGTGCTCCAAGGTGTCTCTCATGTGATAAGTATGTTGAAGCAGTGCTAACTTCAATGCCCTCAGCAGTGGTTTAGCTCTGTGTTATGCGCTTCTCATTCGATGTGTTAAGAAACCTGCTATGGCCTTCCCAGCCAGTTCTCAATTTTGAATTTTGTAAGGAAAATATTTCCATATATTGAGGTGATTTTCTTCAGTGGGAAAGCACTTTGAAAATAGCAAGCTTTTGATGGCTTTAAAAGTATTCCTTCAGTTTTCTGGGTGTTTACTGTATGCATTATTGCTCAAATTCTTTTTGATTACAAGTCAGGGACATTTTATATTGTGACCTAGAACACATATAAGAAACAATAATTGTCATAAATTTGCTTTTAAATTAAATGTACTATCTCTGATATTTCCTACTGTATTTTATGATTTAAAATGGATGGTCATGGGGCCGGGGAGTTAGCTCAGTGGTTCTGGCGCCTGTCTTGCAAGCGCAAGGGCCGGGGTTCGATTCCCTGGTAACCACATAACAATACTGGGTGTGGAGACTCACGCCCAGCAGCAACCAGTACCACATACCACAGTGCCAGGCGTGGTGGCTCACGCCTGTAATCCCAGCACTCGGTAGGCAAAGGCAGGAGGATTGTGATGTGAGTTTGAGGCTGAGCTCAGGGCCAGCCTGAACCACAAAGCGAGACCCTGTCTCAAAAAACCTAAAAATAAATAAATAAATAAATAAATAAATAAATAAATAAAATAAAATAAAATAAAATGGATGGTCATGCACCCTAAATAAATTTCCTGACTTAGTAATAAATCACAAGTTATAGTTGAAAAAATTCTAGACCAGAACAAAATATGCTTACATAATAAGAAAGAACAGATTTTGGACATAGACATGTACTTAAGAGAAAAAAGTCATTTGATTTTTCTCTAAGCATTTATAATGATAGCTTTACACCCAGAAAAAGCAACTATTACATGTAACTGAGAGGCAAGACTTCTTCAGGAGCTAATGACAAAGATGAACTTGATTCTCTATACCTGTTAAATTCATTGAACACAATCACTTGCAACTGGTTCCTGGCAAACATCCCCTCTGCCCCACAGGTCAACATTTCTCTTTGGCCTCACTGTGTTCTCCTTAAGAGCAGAGACCCTATCTTCCATCTCTTTTGTATCTTTAGCTACAGTTAGTATGTGGCAAACATGGCCCCTGCCTTCAAAAACAGTGCAGTGTAGCTGAAATGAGCTTCTAAACTGTAGTTATTAAGATCCTTTCCAATGTAACCAAGAGCCATATATTTTTATGGTCTTAGTTGAAATTCTGAGGGCAATTCCACAATAGTGTGAGTCAAGTATAATTAATCAGTGAGTATTTCTGGCATAACTCTGAATTGCTTTTTAAGAACAGCAGATTTTTCAGGGTGAGGGACTCTGTGAAAGTCATACTTTCTGGGACTCCTCACAACACTTATTTAAGTAAAGCAATTTTGATGGGAAAAACTTGGATGATCTTTCTCCCAGATGTGTAAACCAAATATAACTCAGTGCCAAAGAGCTGAAGTTTATCTGACATACTAGTGCAACAGCACCACTAGTTCATAGGTCAGGGAGAAAGTAAAGAGTGATTTGCACTATGTGGGATTGATCCAGAGAACAGTGGTGTGGATGGCCTTTAACAAATTGCTGATGTGATTAGGTAACAGTTAGGAGAGGAGAGGAACCCCAAACTCCATTCTAAGACAAGGGATGAAATCAAACAGTTTATATTGTAAAGTCTTTTCCCCCAAAAGCTTATTCATTAGTCTAGAGCAAGGCCTAAGTTTGGAATATTTTGTTGAAAGAGTAAAACAATAATTATCTTTCAATAAATCAGTCACATTTTTTGTAAGCACTTAGGTGGACTGAACATTGTGTCTATGATACATGATTTACCGCTGAGAAAAAAATCCATGAAATAACAATTCTTTTCCATTTCATAAGTGAATTTCAGAGTGAATAGATTCACATAGCTCATAAGTGGAGGAACCCATAAGGTCCTGAGTTCCTAATCACCAAATTCACCCTTCCCAAAGGGGGTGTGATTTCCCATGGTGTATTCTGACATTCAAGATCTTGAACACTGAAGTCCAGCAGGCCTGAAAGGAAATCTCAGTTTCCTAGTTCACCCCCAGTGTGGAGGTATTCACCAGGTTAATTTGTCAGATAAGAGTAAATGTTAGTTTGTCATTTTACTATAAATAGGGAATTAATACTATTAATTGCAGATAGAGTTGGGAGCTAAAGAGAAGTTGCTTTGAATGTTGTAGCAAAAGACTAGTATCTTTGTTGAAAGTATGATTTTTGTTGGCTTTTGGCAAATAAAAATGCATGGTTCTCTATGGAAATTATATTATGTGCCTTTTGTGTTTTATCTTTTCAATAAAGAATACTTTATAATTTTTGTCTTCTCTTGGTTCACTTTCTCCATTTCCCTGATAAGATATTGCCATTTTTTTGAGACTGTGACATATTCATCCCCTAAAAAGCAGTGTCTCAGTATAGTATCTCAAAGCATTAAGGAAGTATACTAAATTATCCTTCCTTTAACCGTGTGCCAGAAGATTTTCTTTTACCCTCCCCACTAAAAGTAATGTATCTTAAGTCTTAACAGATTCACAGGCTTAACTCCTATGACTAATATTGGGCAGACTCACCCAGGATTTATGAGGGATCAATGTGACCAATGAGTTTGGCAGCTGGTAGTTTTCCTCCTTTCTTTTAATGCTATAAAAATAACACTGTTCCCATTATTACATCATTTCAATGTCTCCAAATATTTTCATCAGTCTGACCACCATTAAATGTTTTTATTAAAAAAAAAAAAATCTTTGTACTTCTCAAAAGGTTAGCTGACATCTGAGTCCTGGCAAGTTACCAAAACACAAATCTTTTTCTCTTTCCTCACCTCCCACTGCCCAACTGATTGAACAAGTAATACTCAAAATATTTTGGGAGCCTGGTGTTGCCTGCAGGAACATCAAGTTTCTCCTACTGATTAATTCTTACTGTTACAAATTAGCAATGCAGTACTTGTCTCAAGTGCTAAAACTGCCTGTAATGGTCTTACTTTTGTCTGAAAGACACCATGTCTGAAGCTTAATGGCAGTGCTAATCCTGATTTATTCCTCCAAATGCCAAACCTGGAAGAAAAGGTCAAAACGGTCAGTGGGTTCCCCTGATGGTAAGCTTTAAAACAAAACAAGAAGAAACATGGCAAGGAGAGGCACATGGAGGATGGCCTTAATCTTGCCTCATTTACTCAGACAGTCCACTTACGTCTCATCTGTCACCCAGGATTGTGGAAAGTCTTCCTGGGTGGCTGCTGCCTTAACAGTCCCTGAAATATTTGTTCATTCTTTCCCAGTGGAGCCAGTGTCTCCAGTGTTAAAAAATTGCACTGCTCATGTTCTGAAGATGTCAAGATTACCTCCCCCTTAAAATCCTGCCAACGAGGACGAGCCTCTTCTATCTCAATTCCCTCCTTTTACAAGAGTTTTCTCTCTCGTTAATCTTTTACATTTAAAACATTTTTGGCACAGTAGATCTGCATTTAATTAGTACAGACGCTTGGAAGACCAAGTGTCTGGGCCTTAACAGGGAGAATAAGGAAGGAAGAAATGTTTCAGGCCCAACCATCGGACACTCTAAAACCCAGCAGCTTATCCCCATCATCTCTCAGCTATTGAGGTGAGAAGGTAGAAGCAATACTAAGTTTATAAACTATTTGGAAGCAACCTCTATTAGGATTAGCTTTCTCCCTTATGTGAACAGGAGTTATCAGACCCTGACACCATGAACTGAAGCTGATCCAGCTTTCAAGGTTTGAGCAGTGAAAGAGATGCCTCTAAATCCCTGCACTCCTCGTAATCTGCTTTGCTCCTCCTATCTGGTCTTTGTCAGCCCATTGGTCTCGATGCCCACCACTAGCTCCAGTGTTAGATGGTCTCTCCTGTGACTTCGCACTTTCCCTGTACAGTCAACTATTCACTGCTGTACAGATACCACTGATGGGGAAATGGTCTTTTTTCATCTTCCCAAGGGTGCAAAGGGAAGGATTGATTCCAAGTGCTTCTAGCACAGCCTTTCCATTTTCACAGGCATCCAAAGTGTCAGAGACACATGGAAACAATTTCCTTTCTAAATTAAAATTATAACATCAAGTTAACAGTCTCATTATAGTTTTTCAAAATTCAGGAGAATCTCAGTGCTTCAATAACACAGAATAACATGGGAAATTGTCTTGCTTGCTTTCCATCTCATTATTCAGAACAGATCATCACTATTTTTTCCTTTACTTTACCACTAATATCACTTGGTTTTCCAGTGTACACACAGAAAATGTTCCACAGGTGAAGACCACATCAATATTAAAGTTTTCTGTAAGCGTAGTATCATGTAGTGGCCCACTTTGCCTACATTATTCCTTACTGTCCAAGACTGACAGCTAGTTACAGGGACTGTCTGTAACTTAGTTGCTCTTCTGCAGTTATTACCCTAGAAACATTTATGCCATTATAACAGGATACACAAATCATCTTTATCACTACTCTCCTTAAAATTGTTTGCCTTTGAATCATCACTCACAAATATCTTAGTGCATTTAATGTTCACTCTTTTCTTTCTGTGGGCAAGGAGAATTTCCATTTTTTTTTTTGTCATCTCTTCTAGGGTGAACTTGTGGCAAAGAAAATACAAGATTCTTGACTTGAACCTTGTTCTGATCCACTGTGTATATATTTTTAGTTTCTTCTCTCTTCAAATTCTGTTTTCTTACCTTCCATATTTACCTCTACCTTTCCATATATCATATAAAAATAAACTGTAAAGATATAGAGAACAAAAATACTTCACATTAAAATTATGAAGGAAAATTGACTACCATGTTTTTATCTCCTCTAGTTTCAATCTCTGACCTTGAATAACTACCATATAACTTCCAGATCTTCCTGATAACAAAGTGGCTGTTTATTTATACTTTATGCCCTTTGCTTCCTGATATGATGTCTTGGTTATTTATATAAAGCAGGAAGATTTGATCCTACCTAGGAAGAATATGAATTGAGGAAACCCTGAATGTGTGTGTGTGTGTGTGTGTGTGTGTGTGTGTGTGCGCATGTGTGTGTGCGTGTGCATGTGTGTGTTTGCGCGCATGCATTTCTGTGTAGGAATACACACTAAACCTTGTGCCTGCATGCTTGGTGCACCCTGCGCACCTGTGGTCAGTGTGTTAGAGAATAAAAACCTAAAAGTCTCCTCAAAAGAAAAGTCACATCAAGAAAAAGTCTGAAACTTTGGTGTCAGAATCCTGAAGAAAACAGAAAAGAGAGTAACTGGGACTTACTAATGGGTCTCTGACTCCAGTTTTGGTCCTCTTTCAGTTCTCCACACTGAAGCTGCCAGAAAATAGAAATCTGATCACGAGAATCCCTTACTTAAAAGTCTTTAATGGCTCTCTGCTAACCCACAGGATAAAGTCCAGACTCCTTAGCATCATGTATAAATCCCTTCATTATCTAGTTCTGGCCTTCAAGGCCAGCTTTAGCTCCATCCACTCTCCTGAAGCTACAGACATAGGGCTACTCTGTGTTCTCACAATATAGTATGAGACCAGTGGATCTCTCTTTTACTATTTCTATGCTGTGAATAACTCTGTATCCTTTATAAAACCCTGAACATTTTTCACTGCTCATTATTGTTTCTTTAACCTAGCCCTTATATAAGAGCTAAGCACCTTGGTTATTGTAAAAGAACACATGACAGAATGATGTTGCTCCAGAGTGTTATGTGAAAACCTGTCCATTCAACTTTGTTCCCTATGACGCCCTAAAATTTGACACCTTAAAAATTGCCAGTGTATTTGCATTTGTAAGGTCTCTTTAGTTTTACTTTGTTGTGTTGTCTTCAGCTCCCTTTAAATAACTTACAGTTAAATATTAACCTAAATATTGAACATCTTCCAACTGTATTGTATGTGCATTTTATTATATGATTTGAAATTTTCTTTTTTTTGTAGTTTTCATTAGTAATAAAGAATATTTGGATTTTTTCAGGAAATCGGTAGATCCATTTAACATATCTTGATCATTTTTAATACCATTATTCACATCTCTCTCTTCTCTCCCAAACCCACTCTATTCCTGAAGATTTCCTTCCTAGCTCCAAAAATCTAACACCTAGTTTCCTTTCATCTCTCTTTTGTGGAAAAAAATAACTCTCAAATCATCTAGATTATCATGAAAATTGTAAAATATGTAAGATATTGCACTTGTGCTTTGTATTATACTTTGATTAATGTAACTATCTAAAATGCCCATGTCTGGATTTAGAACAGGTCGATCTGGCTTTTGCTTCACCATTATCAGCTCTGCCACCTGCTTCAAATTTGACTTCTGGTATTTTCTAGCTGGAGCTCTTTCTCTATGGTACTGAGTGAGTCCTCACACTTCTCAAGGGAGTAGCTGCTCCCTTGTTCTTATTTTATCCAAATACACATTAATTTTGAGTTGATTTCAACCTTTCTCTTTCATACTAATTTTCTTGCTAGTAAGGCCACCATTGGACATTTCTCATTACCAAATTGTCTAGTCTTCATTCTGCTACATTTCTTTATACCATTTTTTAATTGAAATCTTTATTGATACATTACATATACACATCATGATTGCACTCCACAAAGGGGATTTGTACCACTATAAGACACAATTTAATTCTCATTTTTTCCCATAGCCCTACCCACCCTACCAACCCTCTCATATACATAAACTTTGTTTTCTTTCTTTTTTGCTATAATCTCATTATTTTCCCCCTTCACCCTATTTCACTTTGAGTATTTTCTGTTTCACAATATATAACATACAATTCTAGAATTCATTTACATCTTTATCTTTATAGCATTTAAAATGATTGATAGCTCTCTCCTGGTAACTGTCTGCTCTTAGCTTCTATTCTTTGTGGCATCATTTTTTCTTTGTAACATTTAAAGACAGGTGTTCCCTAGGTTGAGTTGTGAGTCTGCTACTCATTTCCTTTTCAATTTGTGATACTTTTAAAAATTTATTGTATTGGTACATTTTATATATACATTATGATCACATTCAACTTTGAGAATTTGCACTTGTACATGACACATCTGGACTCTCATTTTCCCCCTTTCCCATACCCTCCTTAAAGACCTCATCCCTTACATACATAAAAATAAAAAAGGAGAAAACAAAACTTTTGTGAGACTTCAACTCTTGTAGTTTCATCTTTTGCCAAATTTTTATAATTCTCAAATTTCCATCTCAGGTTTGGACCTAGATTAAAATGTTTATCCAACTTCCTGCTGGTTAACTCCACCTGGAATTCCCATTGGCAGTCTACCTTAAAGCATTTGTAAGGAATTTCGTGTTTCCTTTCAAGTATTCTCTTTTCTCAAGAACTTATACACAAATGGATATTATCAGCTACTCAAAATGGAGGCCTGGAAAGTATTTTTGACATCTGATTCTCAATATCTCACATGTAGTCATGTTTTTTGTTTGTTTGTTTGTTTTGTTTTTTAGGTTTTTTTGAGACAGGGTCTCGCTTTGTAGTTCAGACTGGCCCAGAGCTCAGCCTCAAACTCACATCATAACAATCCTCCTGCCTCTGCCTCCTGAGTACTGGGATTACAGGTGTGAGCCACCACACCTGACACTGTGGTATGTGGTATTGATTGCTGCTGGGAAAGAGTCTCCAGGCCCAGTATTGTATGTGGTTACTGAGGATCGAACCCAGGTCCTTGCACTTGCAAGATAGGTGCTGGAACCACTGAGTTAAATCCCCAGTTCACATATAATCAGGTTTTATACATTACTAATTTTGCTTCTGAACATATTTCAAATCTGTCTTTTCTCTTCATTGTATACTGCCTATGTTTTGATTACATCTTCATGGATGCGTGTGGGCTTTAACTGATATATTTGTTGTATGAAAGAATGAATGGATGAGAACTTGTTGCTTATATACAACATTTCCTGATTTGTAAATTAAGAAGCCAAGAATGTCTTATCATATAACCCTATCATTTTTCATTGTCTCCAAACTTATTGATCTGCTGTTAGACAACAAATATCAAATGTCAGCTATCTGAGAAAAAAAATAGAATAAAACTAGAGTAGAAAAGAAATCCTTTAGAAAGTTTTTTAAGATATATGCATTTTTCATACACTGAAAATTTTGCCATTATCAAGTTAGAAAACTGCAAAATTGTTACCCATCTAATTAAACTATCAAAGTCTTGCTTGCATTAAAATTCATTTTAATATGTTGCCTATTTTTATATACAAGGATATTTTCTCAATGTAATAACAAGTTGATAAATAGCAGTGCTGATCAAGTTAAAATATGCAGTGAATATTGAACTCAAAGTCAAACTCAAACTTGAGATTTGTTTTTGGCTTGCATGGTAGATAGACTTGTATCTTTTTTTCTGACTACATTTTTATTTTATCATTTGTGATTTATCATTATAAAATAGCATAAGTAAATCATTGGTGGGAATGTGTAGTGTATACTGAAATAAAAATGTGCTTAAGATAATAATCTATGGTTCTAGTACTTTTATTTGTGGCAACTTAAATAAAGCAGAGTTAGTGTTACATAATGAATATAGTTTGTAAGAGCTGGAAAGTAAAAGTGCCTTTTTAGTATAAGAACAACAAAGTCCTCCTTTTTAGTTCAAGAGTTTTAAAGAAGCCATTTTTGTTTACAAAGGAAATATTTATTTTGTAAATTTTAAATGGTAAAAGTAGAATATCAACACTGAAAAATATCAACACATCTTATAATTTTACTACAATTCTGTCTGATTTTGTGCATTTTTCACATATAAAATGTAAATACATGTATTTATTCATAGTTATATGAATTTATATAAGTTGATTTTCCATGCTCTGCAACATTTAAGTTTTTCATAAGTTAAATATACTTGAAAATGTAATTTTAAAGACTAAATAATTTTATTTTTATAAGATTTATAATACTCTTTGTTATTGTATTTGGATGGGTTTAGAAAATAACTTTTTACAAAGAAAGAATATATTAGTGGGACTTAAGAAGCAGAAAATATAACAATACTAAAATCTATGAAATATTATTTGTTTATCTAAAAATAAAATTGAAAAATTAAACTATGGAAATGACATTCCAACACATAACTTCATCACATGAAATCACTGAGTATCACTGTAAAATACTCTCTTTTCAAATAAAAAGATGACAGAATAGTATATAAATATCTCTCTAACAAGACAAGGCTACCATAGCCATTCTGTCTCATTAGAGTAAATAACATCTCTATTCAAAATGCATTACCATACTCTCTAAAGATATTTAATTAGAGAGGAAATTAGTATTCAATAAATCTTATTCAAAGTAATATTCAGTTTAAGGAATCTCCTAGTGGTAACTAATCTTCAAACCAATGCATTTGATAAATCTGAAAGGGACATTCACCATTGAAAGCAGGAACAAAGAGGTCTTTTGAAACTAAAGTTAGAGTTTATGCTCAGTGGATAGAATAAATATTTTGTTTTACACCTCATTACTCCTACACAGTGACATCTTCACATCCTTTACTGCCTCTGATAACCTTTCCAGAATATTTCTTAAATATGTGCTTTGAGTGAGACTGGAGCTTGATCTTAATCTCCAGAAATCCTGGGTAATAGCAGGTATGTGTGTAGCAGCAGCAACTAATGAAATACAAGGAGAAAAAGGTTTTCAAAATCTGAAAATTCAAAGTGGATTAGAGACCTAAATATTAAAACAGAAACACTAAGCCTGCTGCAAAAATGTTTAGGTAGAATTCTTTGAGACACTGGCTTAGGGTAAGACTTTATGAAAAAAAAACCTCTACATCATGAGAACTAGTAGAAAATTAACAACTGGGATCTCATCCTATTAAAAAGCTTCTATACAGCAAAAGAAATCACTGGCAGAGAGAAAAGACAACCAACAATTTGGGAAAAAAATTACCAGCTGTTTCTCACACGAAGGGCTACTATCTAGAATATATAAAGAGCTTTAAAAAAAATCAGCCGGCCAACGCTCAAATTTAAAGACCCAATTCAAAAATGGGCATCTGAAGTGAACAGACACTTTTCAGAAGAAGAAGTAGAAGCAGTCAAAAATAATATGAAGAAATCTGCAATATCACTGGTTATTCAAGAGATGTTGATAAAGATAAGACTGAGATTTCATCTCACTCCACCAAGAATGGCTGCTATCTCAAAATTAACCAGCAACAAATACTGGCCAGTCTGTGGGGAGAAAGGAACTTTTCTCCGCTGTTGTGGGATGGAGACTGGTGCAACCATGGTGTATATCAGTATGGAGATTCCTTAAAATTCTAGGATTAAAAGTTCCATTTGACCCTGCTATTCTTCTGATAAGAACATACATGATAGAATTAAAAGAACCATATCACAACAACATATGTGCACTCATGTATAAAGCATCTCAGTTTGTGATAGCTAAGTCATGGAAACAACCCAAATGCCCATCAAGTGGAGACAAGATAAAGAAGTTGTATTTTATTTTAATAAAATGGGGTATTACTCTGCCAGAAGTAATGATAAGTTTGAGTTATTTATACTCAAATGGAGGTATCTTGAGAACATACTCATAAGTGAAATTAATAGGACACATATGTGTGGATACCATATCTTTTCTCTGGTAAGGGAAATTGAAGATGTGAATGAGTTTTAGAATGTATGATAGATGTTTTGAAAAAGAAAATATTCAAAGGGAAAAGGGGAGTAGGGGTAACTAATCAGGATAAATAAAAAATGTGATGTTAAAAAAGGAAAAAAGCTTATGCATATACGATATCAGGGTTGTAGGGTGGGCAACAGAATGGGAAAAAATAAGAATTAAATCATGTCATATATTTGTACAAATTCTCAATGTTGAGTGTGATCATGATGTGCATATAAAAGGTACCAATAAAGATTCAAATCTTAAAAAATAAAATATTTTCAAAGTGTAACAATTTATTTCCCTTAGGATAGAAAACTGAGAGGGGAGAAAGTTCTCTGGAGATGATATTGCAAATCATTACCTGTACTCTACCACATATAATTGCTTTAATATTTTTTCACATTTCTGGACTAGAGGGAAAAAATCAGATGTAAAACGCTGTACTTCCAGGATTTTATGTTTGGACTATTTTCTTACTTTGAATCTGAGATGTCACCTAGAAGTTGGTTGTGCAACAGCTAAGTACTTAAGGACATTTATATAATGTCTACTACATGTTTCTCCAGTAAGATACTTGCAGGCATTCTAACACACAATTTGATACTCAGATATATCCAAAAGTTTATCACTTCAGAGACCTAATGCCAATGACTTGAAGAGACAAGATTTACAGTTAAAAACTGCATCCACATTTCGTTTAAAATTTTTTCTCAGACAGCGTTTTGAGATGTTTTTGTTCCTTAAACAATCTGGTCTCTCAGTTGTCCTAAATTAATACTGAGTTTTGAACGGTCTCAAAATATGACATCTTTCTTATCTCCTCTGATTCCAAAGCTAGCGTGTCTGTGTTGACAGATGGTGAACTTCCAACTCCATGAAAGGCAGTTCAAGCTCACACTCACTATAGGGCTAGTTGTCTTCAGTCAGGCAACGTCCTGCACGGGAGGAATAAAGGAAGGACAGAGCCAGGCCTGCTGTTCAGAGCCATCATCTGGAGAGGGGTTCCTTCGTCATTCAGAAGGAGTAAGTCAGAGTGAAGTGTTATATCAGCGATGCCTCGCCAGAGAGAAACACAAAGTCAGAGGCACTCCTTAGCCCTTTAACTTGTGAAAATTATTATTCTTAAAATTTTAAGTCTACTTTATCCACCAAATAATTGGAGACATTAAGGACAAAGATGAAATAATGAATTGATATCAAGTTCTACAGTCAATGATAAATTAACTATGTCAAGTAAATGATCTGAACTTTTTCTGTTGCCATTTTTAGAAGCACAAGGAGAAATTAACTCTTAAAATTATTAATAATATATAATATCTTCAAATTATATTAAGTTATAGTAAGATATACAGCTGATACACCTTTGGTGGAAGCTTCAAATTCTTGAAGTTCATGAAGATCCCTGCTCTCTTCTCTATCCTAATAATGGCAGCTTAAACTCCTTGTATAGTGGTTAAGACTTTTATTTAGACATTCCCCTAATGTTTCATGAAGTCATGGTTGGACTTTTCAGTGGTGGCCAGATCTATGGTGTGTTATGCTAGGATCAAGGATGTGATGCTAGAATTGATTCATGGTGTGATAGTAGGATTGAGGGTGTGCATGCTAAAGGTGTGTATCCTGGATAAAATTTCAGAGATATAAATAGGGCTACTGTTGTTGCTTGTTCCTTGCTACCTCCCTGCCTTCTATCTTCTGCCTGCCATGATCTGATTCTCCTCTGTGATGCTCTGCTATGCCACTCTGACTTAGAGTCAGTCAACTATTAACTGAACCTCTACAAACTGTGAGTCAAATAAACCTTTCCACCTATAGCTCTAAGTGTTGGGTATTTTATTTCAGCAATGAAAAGCAGTAATAAAGACAATTGTTTAGTTGTTTCATAGCTCAGCAGCTATGTTTTCATCTTACTTGGAGCAGTGGTCAAAAAACTGACTTCTTTCTATACCATTCTATTCACTGATTTATTCATTCACTCTTAATTTATTTTGCTCTGCAATCCAAACATATCTGAGTTCAAATTCTGCCTCTGCCAACTTAATAACTATGTGATCTTTGGCAGAATTCTCAGTCTCTCAAGGAATGAGTATCTGCCTCACAGGGATGTTGTGAGGATCCATAAAAATTCTTACACAAAGCAAGAAGCTCCACTTGGAACACAGATTGTATCAGTTGTACAGGTGTATATATGTGTGTGTATTATGTTTATATATCATGTTACTTAACCTTGTAGATTCAACAATTATTAATAAGCGTCTGTCCTCCAAGGATAGCAGGGTCAAGTAGTTAGTTTCAGTATGATGTAAAGAAGTTTAAAGTAGCTCCTACACTGTGATCCCTGAGATCATCAGTCTTCCTGTTTCAAGTTTAAATCCCAGAATTTAGAGCACTGGCTGATCATCTTTATGCAGAAACCACTCAGTGTGCACTTGATGAACAATGTATGAATGAATTAGTGCCTGGATTATTGAATGGGTGACTCACAGAGATATTTGCTTACTGCTATTGCTACACTAATAAAGGATTGATTGATAAATTTTTCAGGCAAGTGGGAGTAAGCACAAATTGGTGTTTGTTAAAAAGGGGGATAGAAAGGATGAGGGCTTTTGATTGTTAAGAGTATGTGTGATGGTGGCAAGAGCATTTATGAAACTGAGCTTTAAATCTGCACAGAAAATTTTCAAGTTGTACAATTTGGCTAAGATATTTGAATTTGAAGATATAACAAGATTAAAAGTTGAAGGATAAGAATGCAAATGCATTTTTAAGGGCTAGATGGAGCAAGGGTAATGGGACAAAGATAGGAAAAGGAAAGGCGAGGTAGGAGATCTGAAACAAACATAAAAAGCTTCTGTGAATTCTAAGGCATTTGGACTCCATCCTGTAAGCAATGGGGAACCATTGACAGTTTCTAAAGAAGGGAGACACAGCTTAGGCTCTGACAGTGCTTTTGTGTATAAAGTTTCTGACTTCCACCATGGAGCTTTGCCCCCCACAAATTCCTTATCATAAATGAAAAACCTGTCATTTATGGTAGCTGTCTAAGTCCTGCCCCAGGCATTTGTACATGAGGTATTTTTTCATTTTATCTTGTAACATCTAATGCTATCAGCTTTGAAGAAAGTATCGTTTCTTTCAAATTGCTTGGTATGCTTAATTCTGCGGCTCCCTGATAAAGTGCTCAGTGTTGTAAAGTTTAGAGCTTATTTCTTAACACTGCAGATAAATCAAAAGATCATAGTTTTAGATTGGAGTCCATCAAGGAAAGGTTTCTCCAAGAGCCAAGGTTTAGGTACTGAATATAATGCAGTGAATACATCTTGTATGCATTATTAAATGGAAAAATATTTATCTGAAA
The DNA here is from genome assembly GCA_004026965.1 of Petromus typicus. Classification (NCBI taxonomy): domain Eukaryota; kingdom Metazoa; phylum Chordata; class Mammalia; order Rodentia; family Petromuridae; genus Petromus; species Petromus typicus. The sequence continues at coordinate 55,122 of PVIR01002525.1, read as the reverse complement.
AGAAAATCCAATAGAAAGATTTCAGTGACTTGATATATCCTTAAAATACCGCTAGCTACAATATACTTCTCACTCAAGAAATATTTATTTGCCTTATGAATCTTGGCCTTAAAGGGAAAATGGCAGTTGCTGAAATATAATTTAGGACTTTAGAAAACACTAACTGATGAAAAAACTTGGAAGTCAGTGTGTATTACGTAGACATCTTAGGGGAAAAACACAAGGAACAAACTCAGATGTGCTGGACTTTAGATTAATTGCTCATGTTGGGAACTGAAGTACAAAATTATCCCACAGAATATTCAAAGTAAACTCGATCTTGTGTTTAATACGCAAAGCCCCTTGGCCCTGACACATCCTTGTTACATCCCTTTTTTACAGGACAAGAGAGTTCAAGCTGTTTATGGCAGGAATGTCTACCTCTGGGCTTTTTAAACTAGGTTCAAACCAATCTCAATCTCTTTTTTAGGTCTTAAAATAAGATCAAACAGTGGAAAATTCCCTTACTACTATTTAAACCCAGTTGCTTCTGTCTGGATGCCTCTTATAATCCAGCCAAGCAGACACCTCACCCTGTCTTTCCTGCTGAATTTCTGCCTGTCCTTTGATTTTAAGTAATTATCTCCAGCTGTCCTTGCACTCTGGCCTCCTTTAACTCCTGGATGTCTGGCCTAAGAACCTTCCATGCGAGAGGGAATTAGGGATGGGGATATTCATACATGAGGTGGCTAAGCACTGTTTATAAATGCAAGTACGTTTTGCCATCTAGAGGGTATCATGTCTGATGTTCTTCCCCAAGGACTTCAAGTATTTGAATGCACAAAATCTACTACAAGAAAGAAATTTTCCAAGGAAACTTTCCCAAATAGTAGTACAATACTCTTTCACAAATTATGTTGTTCCCTAAATCCATTTCCCATTTTGTTATTTTTTTTAAAGATGAAAGGACTCTTTCTTTTGCTTGATGTTCTCTGTATCCTTTTAGGCTGCAGATGAAGTGATTCCTTGTTTGTTATGATATTTGTATTGGGAAGTAAAAAGTTTTAGAAATTGTTTACTAGGACAAGGAGATAGGTTTTATCCACCTATATTTGTAAAAAGAAGAAAGTCTATTTTAAAAAAAATTACTGGTCATTATTTACTCTCGTCAATTGATGCTTTATTTTGCAACTTAAAATTTAAGAAATTTGAAGGAATTCCTGATGTACACAAGCATTACTTGTGACAATAGTCATTTTTACAAAGTAAGACTATCCAACAGATTTTAAAGATAAATTTTCTTAAAATAGCTGAAAAAGATTCATGACTACAGCTCTCTAACAAAAACCTTGAATTAAATTTGTATAGTGATGTATTGGGAAGTCAGAAGAGTCTTTCCTCTTTTTTTCTGGATAGAAGTTTATGGTAGGAGGTGTGTGTAGAGATAATAAGATAGATAGATAGATAGATAGATAGATAGATAGATAGATAGATGATAGTACATACATACATGCACAGAAATACACGGAAAGGTATATGGAAAGAGATTATGAAAGACTGGCTCATTTGGTTATGGAAGTCAAAATGCCCTGTGACCTACCATCTACAATACACGGAAAGGTATATGGAAAGAGATTATGAAAGACTGGCTCATTTGGTTATGGAAGTCAAAATGCCCTGTGATCTACCATCTACAAAGCTTCAGGAAAGTTACTGGTATAATTAGGCCCAATCTAAAGATCTGAAAAATAGTAGAAGAGATGTTGGAAATCCCACTCCAAGTATGTTTCAGCGGTGCTGGTATCTGAAGGTGAGAGAAGAATGATGTTCAATACAAATGAGCAAATTTTCCCTTGTCTGTCTTCCATTTCTCACTGAATACATGGAATGATGTCCAGTCACATTCATGATAGAAAACTTCTTGATACAGTATATTTATTTACAGCAAATTCCTTCTGGTGTCAACCTCATACACACACACAAAAATAATAACTTTTCAGTCATCTGGTCATTTTTTACTTAGACTAGTCCAGTTGATGCATAAAATTGAATATCAAAGAGAAAGAATTTAAGAATCCAATAATATATGACTACCTCAATAAATAATAATAAACAATTTAAGGATGGTTCTGAAAAATACCAACATGTAGATGTATATTTAATGACGTGAAAAAATCAGAAACATAAGTACTTGTTATAGTTTTTAATGAGAAGTCACATTATAGTGAATTGTGCAATACAATTTCAAAGTAACAAAATATGTTTGTAATTTGTGTTACAGCTTCTGTGTAGTGATTAAAGGTCGCAATTCTACTTTCCACTGTTTCCAGCATGAGTGGCCACCACCACTGGGGCACTGAACTTGGAAAAGCTGGTTAATTACCCCAGTCATCATTACTCATCAGTAAATAAAGAAAAGTACTTATATTCTACAGTATTTGCCATGACCAAGTGATCCAATCTATGTGAAGTATTTAGAAAATGCCCTGATTTATAAAAGGACTCAGCAAAGTTTAGCTATTATTTTATTCTTATTATTAATAGTACTATTTCTGTTTTTGTCTAATTTACATGTAAGAAATATGAAAGCAAAAGATAATCACTTTTCTTTTTCTCTGTGTATCTTTGTGTTTTTAAAGTATTCTAGAACAAGCCTGCATTTATGAGAAATCAAAGACACATATACATGCAATTAACATCCTCAAAAAGTCTTTGCAAGGGAGAGAACTGAATATTATGTTTCATCTCTTTGAGGTCAGTTTTTAGCAAATTATTTCATCTTTTTGGTTTCAGTCTCATTATCCAAAAACAAGGCTTGAAATAACGGGATTGTTGTGAAAACAGGTGAATATTGATTTTCTAAGTTTTAATGAACACAAGAATTTTATGTGTTTCTGTGCACTGAGAAAAATGCCTTCAATAGATTTCTCCATATAATCTTCAAAAGAGAGGGATATAAAATTCCTATGGTTATTATTTAAATGAAGAATGAATAAATATTGTAATAAAATGTAGATGGAAGAGGGACCAAGGAATGGAAGGAGGAGAGGTGACATAAAAAGAATTAAAATGTGTTGTACACATATGCCAACTTCCCACAATAAAGATGATCATTATATACTGCAAACATGTCCTAATAAAAATAAAAATTAAAAGGATATAATAAAGCAACATCACCAAGCACACTTTGAAATGAAAGAATGTGCTGGGCATAAATCCTTATTTACATTAAGACAATATTTTTTTGGTAGTTAGAATTTCATAAGCACTTGGAAATTCCTGTTTGACTTTGAAGTTAATTTTAAAGTGATAGAATATGTTTTCCAGAGACAAAAGACTGACTTTTCTATGACATACTATTTTTAGCAGCATAAGTTGCACAATTGCTTTCCTACTATTGATCAATCTGTTAATTCAAGGTTTCCAGTCTTCCTTGTTCATCATATAGCACTAACTACCTGCCCTCAACAGCAGTATGATTTTACTGTAGAATTGTTTCATATCCATAGTATGGAGGATGAATTTGTGTATAAGGTGATGTGTTTATTTCATGGAATAGATAGTTTCTCTGGATATGAATTGTCTTCATTGCACATTTATCTTCTCTCCAAACCACCATGCATGGAATTTTCTGAATCCCTTATCCACAGCCATGGTATCTCTTACAGAATTGCTTCTTCACTTCAGAGAGGTGAAGAGGTCACTTCAGAGAAGTGAAGTGGGACAACAGGCTTTCAGTGATGAAGGGGAGTAGTCTTACCATGTAGCCCATCATTTTGAAAGAGTTGTCTGGGTAAGATGGCGGAATGGTTCCTTGAAGACCCAAGTACAGTAGTAACTCCATTCATGAATTTAATTTGTTCTACAATTCGGCAGAAGATGGCTGCATTCCTGTTGTCTCCCTATTTGGAGTTCATGAATGGAAATAAATTTTGTGACCATTTTTGTTTGAGAACCAGAACTATTCTTGAATAGAAGTGTTTGTGAACCAGTGCAGAACTTCAGAAGACAAGCTAACACTTTTCAGGGATTAAACAATGGTCTCTATAAAACTGAGTATTTGTAAGTCAGTGTCTACTAAATGCCACAGGATTTTTTTTCCACAGATAGGATTCACTGGCTTGGAATTAAGAGATGGGAATGGGCCTTCTAAGTATCATCAAGGGATTCATCAGCAAAAGTGATTCTTTCCTTCTTGCCCTCATGTTCTGCTGATATCTTAAGCTAAAACAACTTTATGCATTGAGTTGTTCATAAACTAGAGAAATGTCTCACAGTTCTCAAAGCTGAGAAGTCTGTCTTCAAAGTCTGGATATACCTAGATATGATGATGACTTTCTGCTATTTCTTATTTGATTTTCTTCACATTGTATCTTCACATGAAAGAAGGAATGAAGAAGGTGCATGAGGGTGTGTGTGTGTGTGTGTGTGTGTGTGTGTGTGTGTGCGTCTGTTCTATGGACTGAGCTCAGGGCCTCATTCATGCTAGCTAGGAAATTATTGTACCATAGAGCTACAATCTCAAGTTGGAAGTTAGGCTTCAGCTATGATTTAGGGGAGCATAAACCTTTAGTTCATAGCAGTTGATTCATAGTCTTTATGTAAAATATTTTTGCCGGAAGATACAACAGTTGGGGCTCCTAATGTCTCTAAATCAACAAGCAAATAAGGGAGTTGTTATACTGGCTAGAACAAAAGAGTACCAAGGAGAACTGAACTGATACAGCCCAAAAGGAATAGGGAATGCCTACTCAGGAATACAAGAGATGCCTCAGGTCATGTCAACATTAGCACGCCATGTGATTAGTCAATGGAAAATTATAACCATCCAATTCAGTTAGAATGATGAGTGACTGTGATCTGATGGGAATGAAAATTTGAATCACTCAACCAGAGAAAGAACCATAACCAACTGAAGTATTTCCAAAAGGTAAGAGAGCACTTACAGATAAAAGAATAGGCACATAAGCAGTTGCAGAATTGATAAATGTAAAAAACGAGAATTAAATCATGTCATGTACTGGTACAAATTCTCAATGTCAATTGTGATCATAATGTGCATATAAAATATGCCCATAAAATCAATTTAAAAAAAACCTAAAAACAACTCTTTATCATGTAAAATAGAGAATTGATAACTGCAATTATTGAATGTTTGTTCTTCATTTTGTTATTGTTTATGTATATATATATGGGCACTCATATATGTAAAACAACCAATCTAATAACTTTTCTTCCATTTTATTTTATTATTACATAACATAAATATTTTAATAATAGCTTTATTTATAGTTTTAAAGTTATAAGATATAAAAGAGAACAGTACACATTTCTCAAGGACTTTGCATTTTTTTCTTTACTGGGAAATGTGTTAGTAGTTTTGGTTACATGCCATCTTGATCATCCATAAGATAGTTTTTTCATGCTGGAGAAAACTGTGATCTGCTATATCTTTATTTGTGAGTAAGTATGGTTTAAAGAAATGTAATGGCTACCAAGTTCTCAAGAATTAGCGTATAATGTCTAATTTTATATGCTGTACAGTGTAGATTAGATCTGGTCATTAACCTAAGTACTAACCTAACTTTCATTGTAAAAATAGCTCTAAGTGATTAAAATAAACAACTTATTGTCTTAAAAGAGGGTGGAACTTTTCTTCACTGTTGATGGGAATATAGACTGGTATAACCATTGTAGAAATCAGTGTGAAAATTCCTCAAAACACTAAGATTAGAGGTCACTTGACTCCATGATTTTCTTGCTGGGTATATTCACAAAAGAATTAAAACTATCATATCACAGCAACATATATGCTTCCATGTTTATAGAAGAACAGTTTGTAATAGCTAAATCTTGGACACAGATCAAATGTCTGTCAACCAGATACTGGATAAAGAAAATATGTTTTTTTCTTTTCTTTTAGAAAATGAAGTACTACTCAGCCATAAAGAATGATAAATTAGTGACCTTTATAGCTAAATGGATTCACATTGAGGCCAAATTTATATTTGAAATAAATGGCATGAAGATGTGTTAATACCATTTCTCTAGTGTGAGAAACTGAAGGTACAAAGGAGGTCCAGAATGTATGACAGACATTGTGAAATAGAAAATGCTTAAAGAGGAAGCGGAACTAGGGTGAAGCAGGGGATAACAAAGAAGATAAAGAAAGAATTTTACAGTTAAAAGAAAAAACAAACAGAAACAAAACCTATGCATATAAGGGATGGTGAAGTCTAATGGAGGGGCATGGGAATGGGAAACAATGAAAATGAAGATATACTATATACTGGGCTGATGATTTAGCTCAGTGGTTCCAGTGTCTGCTGGGTAAGCACAGGGTTCTGAGTTTAATCCTCAGTACTATATACCACAATTCTGGGCATAGTGGCTCACACCTGTAATCCCACTACTCAAGAGGCAGAAACAGGAGGATTGCCAAGAGTTCGAAGACAACTTGGGTTACATAGTGTGTTCGGGGCCAGCCTGAACAACAAAGCAAGACCCTGTTTCAAAACAAACAAATAAACACACAAAAAACTAAGATATATCATGTTCAGATACAAATTCTTAAGGAGGAATTTGATCATAATGTATTCCTGAATTATCAATGAACTCAACTTATTAAAACAATTTGAAAAGAACATTATTTCCAACAATTTAAATGGTAGTCCATTTTATTAGCTGAAAGCATTATAAGCAAAATCTGTGGTTTCCTACAGAAGAAATCCTACCTCAAGCCTGCCTGAAATATCCTCCTCCTGGGTCCCAGCCTGCTCTATGTGTTTTCAATTTGTCCATTTGGCAACTGCATAACCTTATATTATGTCATATATAAAGATATATACATATATTGGTTGACAGGGCAGGATATCTTGCTCTGGATATCTTCATTATATATATATATTTTATATTTATTTATGTTCTTATATTTTATTTATATAAATAATATATATTTATTTATATTCTTCATTTTATATATATATATGAGTAAGTATGGTTTAAAGAAATGTAATGACTATATATATATATATATATATATATCAGGGGCTTTATATATATATATAATGACTATATATACATATACATATATATATATATATATCAGGAAATTATGAGAATTAATCATTTTGTAGCACTTTCCTCTACCACTCTTCATCTACTAGTCCCTTTCCCTTTTGCAGACTCTCTAGCTCCATTTTCTTTCTTGATGCTTATGTTAGAATTGAATCTGTCATTCAGACAAGAGCTACTTTTGAGGAGTCCTTGATGCATGCTACATAAGAGAAGTACCTACTTATTGTGGATGTGTTCATGTTTTGAGCTCTTAAAATTTCCTAGAAAACTTTCATGAGTGTATTTAATTCAGATTGAAGTACTAATATTTTATTTTAATGGCACAAAGGATTATTTTCTTTATAGCCAAAAGTATCATAACACATAGCATTGTAAAATAAACTAGCTCAAGACCTAAGAAGTTGATTCCAATCTAAATAGAAAAATTAGGCCACTAGAAGGTAGATTTTGCAATGAAAGTGAAGAATTAGATGTCTTAAAAGAACCAGTGCTCTTGAGGGGCAGCAATATCTACATCTGGTTATATAATATGTGTTATATACAGGTTATAGTACCAAAGATGAGAAATCCAAGTCAGCAAATGTAATAGGAATGTTGTCCATCAGGTGGCAAGATACATCTATTTTTCTGAGGTGGGGAAGGGCACAATAATGTGTCTAGAACTATGGACAATTTACTTGCTTGGACTTGCTGGACTTACTCAGATTTAAGGAGGTCTGCTCTGCCCTGCGAGATCACCTATTGGGATTATTGCAGACATCTGCCCCGCCCTGCAAGATTTTAACCTACACGGATTACAACACTACGATTATTGGCTTTAAGACTTACTTATTGGAACTTACTTAGTTGAATTTACTTGCTCGGATTTAAGGGTGTCTGCTCTGCCTTGTGGGATCTTCAACTACAGGGATTTTGTGGATAACCTCCCTGTTTTATGCATGCTAGAATTTTGGATGTGAAGGCTTGGGACCAAATAAAGGTGAGGTGAGGTCAGGGGTGAAGACCCTTTTGCTGCTGTGGTATTTTCCCCCTTTTGCTGCTGCTGCTCAGAGGAGCAAGAGTCAAGCTTGGGCTCAGCCTGGTTCTCAAGGTTCTAACTTTGTTGTTTGTTAATTTTTTGCTGTGGAACTCACGGGGGACTGGAGCTTGCCACGAGGGTTCTGGCTGTATTCTCTTATCCTGTGTCTCACATTTGGTGCCCATATGTGGATTTGGATTGTATCTACTGGTGAATCTGCCTGTGAGACAGGCTTTCAGTAGATGTAACAGCATCCAGATTTCCAATGCGGTCAAGGAGCACTGATGGTAAGTGTTCAATAACTGGTAAATTAACAATATGGGCCAATCTCTGTTATTGAATCAGCATCATGTTGCCAAATTGTTTTATTTATTGTTGAAGCAAGCTGAGTATTTGATACTAAAGATATGAGAAAATTATTAAAATATATAGAAAAACATGTTCCATCTTTTCCCAAAAGTGGAACAATTAATTGAGTAGGATGGGAACACGTGGGAACTGTTCTTCATGAAGTTAGACAAAAAGGGAACCATCTTTCCCCTCAAACATTAACCACTTGGATCTTAGTCTATTCTGCTTTCAAGCCCTCTCAATCAGTTCAGGAGATTGCGCCTACCCCTCCTTCTACTTGTCCATCTGGCCACGCTTCTCTGTATTTTGTCTCATCTGTTTCCTTTCATCCTATTGTGGCTCCAGCTTTACCACTGCAGCAGGCCACTTCAGCCCCACCACTGCAGCAGGCTGTACCAGTCCCATCTGAGGAGATTCCTAAATCACTAACCCTGCAGCTTCCTCAGGTGTCACATAAAGGTCTCACTGCTTCCCTCCTAAAGCCCCTTCCTAGGGCCACTCCCTACTGCCATGCCCTACCAAAGGCTGGTAAAGTGGATAAGGTAGTTGAAGACCCTTTGTGCTTTCCTATTTTACTTTTTCCTGCCCCAATAACCTAGAAGTGAGCATGTGTACTCATACCTCATTCGACTTTAACATCTTAAAAGCTCAGGCAAAGAGTGCTGACTAATGGTGTCCAAAGCCCATATACAGTGAGTTTGTTAGCCTACTTCAGAACCATTTTCTGGTTTCACATGATGTTGGGTCTGATACTAAGAAAATCCTCTTCAACTTTAAAAGGCATTACAGTTATTCCTTCTGTTATTGAGTCTCATTATAACTCTGAATTGTGTGTTCCTATTAATTCCACAGGACTCTGGGTAATTGAACAAAAAAACTATATTGCACAGTTATTGCTCTTGCCTAAATCACAATGAAATAATATTAACCTTAAAGATTCTTGAGATAATCCTCAGCCAGAAATTCCTCAAGAAGTTTATCTCACAGATGAATGTTATTGAAAAGAAGGGTGTACTTGCTTTTGCATATTAGCTGAGCAAAGGAGATCAGTTTATAGGACTTCTCACTGCTTTTGATCAGGCTAAGGAATCATACAGATATTTCCATCAGAACTCCAAGGCACTACAACATGATTTTGATCATGAGCTCAAGTACAACAGATAGTTATGGCCTGTCCTAGTTGCCAATGGATTCCACGACCCAATGGAGTATACCAGGTAGTTGCCTGAAACCTGCTGCAGGATTTAAACTATGTACAAAAATGGTTAGATATAAATGGGCTTGTGGAGGCAACTGACTTTCTCCTTTTGATTGCTTAAGTAGCTGATATTTGAGAATGACATGGGCTTTTTTTACTATTGCTTGTCCTTGTGGGTTATATGGAATACCAGGTACTTGTCTACCTGGTATAGTTTTTGATCAGTCTTGAGTGCAGTTAAAAGCCTCCGGAATATACAGTAGTTGCCAGTTACTTACTTTTGGTAAGTATTTTTATTCCTCTTGATTTTAATCATAAAAAAACTCTGTTAATTGACCTATAGAAAGTTTTTGATCAGTCTTGAGTGCATTTAAAAGCCTTGGGAATATATGGTAGTTTTCAGTTACTTACTTTTGGTAAGTCTTGATTTGTGCATGTTTCTAGACATTTTCTCATGATACATGCTATAGTCACTCTAGTGAGAAAGGGCACTATATTCAACATTGCTTGTCTGCCTCTTCCTCTATGGGAATGCCTAGAGCCATTAAGACTTATAATGGTCCATTATATGTTAATAAACTTATCCAAAATTATTTTCTCACTTGGAATGTTAAACATAATACTGATATTCCATATAACCCACAAGGACAAGCAATAGTAGAAAGAACCCATGTCGCTCTCAAATATCAGCTACTTAAGCAATCAAAAGGAGAAAGTCAGTTGCCTCCACAAGCTCATTTATATCTAGCCATTTTTGTACATTAGTTTTTTAAATCCTGCAGCAGATTTCAGGCAACTACTTGGTATACTCCATTGGCATACAGATTCCACAGCTAAAACCCAGAAACCACAAGTCATTTGGAAGGATGTACAAACAGGAAAATGGACTGGCCCTGCTGTTTTAGGAACTTGAGGGAGAGATTTTGCTTGTGTGCTGACAGATACCAATGAAACCCTGTGGCTGCCCTCTTGGAACGTGTCACCATGGGTTACACTGGTAGAACTACCAACATCTCTGAGAACAGAGGATAGCACACATGCTGAAAGTGATGAACCACCCACAGCTGAACTACTCACCTCACCTGTGCTGACCAACAAATATAAGAGGAGGTCCAGGACCAAGACACCACCCAAAGAGGGAGAACAAGCATAGCTTCATGAGTTCAAAAACAAATTGGTGGTGTATAAGGTATTTTTACTCCTCTTGGTTTTAATCATAAGAAATCTCTGTTAATTGACCTATGGAAAGTTTTTGATCAGTCTTGAGTGCAGTTAAAAGCCTCAGGAATATACAGGAAATATTGTGGTTCAGTTTGGTCTAACATATTTGAGTGCACTCTAGTTGTGTGGATCATTTTATATGTTTGTCCGTTTATTTGTTTGTCCAATTGTACAATTTGTCTGTTTTGTTTGAGCTCAAAATAATTTTTTCTTTTTCTTTTCATTTTCATCTTTTGAAAATTTTTTCCTAGAGGATATCTACCTATGGTTGAGTTGACATACAGATGAATGTTATTGGAAAGAAGGGTATACTTGCTTTTGCGTATTAGCTGAGCAAAGTGATGTTTAGATTTATTTGACAAAAGTACTGTGCTTTCTCTTGATTGCCATAACCCAAACAAGTTTTATATGAATAAAAACCCTTGAAGTTTGGGCTAAATGGAACTCCCTTGGTGAACAGAGGAGCAGCTTCCCAGAACATAATTATTTTGATCTTTGTTCACTAATGGGACCATGAATATTTTCACTAATTCACTACTGCTATTACATATGCTAATGTTACTGAACTTCTCTCTTAAGTATTTAGCAACTTAAGTTTAGAGCCTAGAATTAGAAAGGTAAGGGGGTTCAAAAGGTTGCCAATATTTTGGCCCTATACCTCCAAGGTCCACTACTACTAAGAAAGATCCAGGATATGAGGGAACCTTCTCCACGAGATCCTATGATTCTACAAAAGTGTGACAAGGTAATGTTACCTGGAGAAAAAAATCTCCCATGCAGAAAGCGTAATGGACAAACAAGGTTGTAACATAACCTAATGACTGACAGTGACAGAAGAACTGAGAGACTCTGCACGGTTCCAAGATACTACCTGAGGAGACTTGTTTGACTTTGTTAGATAGTAAGAGATTAACTTTATTTAATATAAGTCTCACTATAAGTTCGATTTAAACATATAGTAGAACAGTTCAAGGAAAATTATTTTATTGATTGTTAATTATAGACCAAGCCATTATTGTGTATACTTGCTTTTCTTCAAAATACACTTACATAAAATAAAAAGAAAGGGAGATATGTCGGAAACTGCAGACAACTTACTAACTTGGACTTACTTACTCAACTTACTCAGATGCCCTGGGATCAACTTTTGGGATTATGGCTGACGTTTGTTCACCCTGTAGGATTTTAAACTATGAGGATTACTGCACTAGGATTATTGATCTTAAAACTTACTTATTGGGACTTACTCAGATTTAAGGATGTCTACCCTGCCCTTCAACTACAGGGATTATTGTGGATAAGCTCCCTGTTTTATGCACGATAGGATTTTGGATGTGAAGGCTTGGGACTACCCTGTTTTATACATGTTAGGATTATGGGTGTGAAGGCTTGGGACCAAATAAAGGTGAGGTGAGTTCAGGGGTGAAGGTTCTTTTGCTTGCTGTGGTATTTGACCTCTTCTGCTACTGCAGTATTTGGCTTTCTGCTGCTGCTGCTCAGAGTATCAAGAGTCGAACCCAGACTCTGCCTTTTTCTCAAGGTTTCATTTTTGTTGTTTGTTGGTTGTTAATCCCTTTGCTGTGGGACTCACATGGAATTGGAGCTTGCCATAAGGGTCTGACTGTATCCTCTTACGTTGTCTCCTATAATAATGCTAATAAAAGAATGACTCAGTAGTGCTGATGTCTCAATTCTTTATGGGAAGCTTCATGTGAAGTATACCCCCTTTTCCTTAACCTAGTGTGAGACTCAACTTAAAATAAAAACAGCCATTTTGTTAAAATCTCTACTTTCTGTCCTGTAACCTCCCTGTCAACTGAGAACTTGTTCCTTGGGAATTGTCTACCCAAGTGCAGCCATAGATTGTATGTTTTTAAAATGTTGAGATTGTAACAAAAAAGTAAGGAAACAAATTTTATATATATGGGGGGGTGTAGGGTGGGTGGGGCTATGGGAAAAAATGAGAATTAAGTTGTGTCTTATACTGGTACAAATCCCCATTATGGAGTGCAATCATGATGTGTATATTTAATGTACCAATAAAGATAATTAAAAATAAATAAATAAATAAAAATAAAATGCATTATTCTATAGTAACGAGTGATCTAATCAATAACTTCTGTAATGACTTGCTTAGGCACTTTAACAATAGAATGATCTAACCTATTCTGCATAGAAACCTGGTAACAGGTGGGAGTGGTAGTAGATTTTGCTTTTAAATATTGTGCCTTAGTCTAATTGGGTGCCTTATCTCCCATGGACAAAAGGCCCTCAGCGGAATAATTAAGCTCTTTGTTGGACTTTAAGATCATATTGTGTCCTGTGAGATTGTCTTAGTAGGACTTGGTCCCAGCACTAGTTTATAGCTATCCAGCTCACCCCATAGAGTAGGCCAAATGTCAGTTTTGGAAAAGGTGTTTTTTTACATTACACAAAAGAATCATCTTTCCTGACTTATACTTTGCTGAGAAATCTTTAGGGTCCATATGGTACTCCACATGTTATACCTATTATTGAAAAACTCTGGCTAGAAATACTAACATATTATGCATCAGTTGTAAATGATAAGAGAATAGGGTGTGTGCTAGTTTATGTAATAATCTTGTATAAGTTACTCAGGGGACATGGAAGTCATTAGCCTAAGTTTCTGTGTGTCCCATGTCTTGTGGATAGGGTAGACTTCCACTATTCTTTGTTAAAAATAGATTCCTTTCATCTACATTGCCTGAGAAATGAAATTTAAAAGGATTTTGTTTATATATCCAGAAAAAGTCTTATATAACATGTATATTAACTGCAGGGCTAATTAAGAAGCATCTAGTGGTTCGAAAAGTTCACATGGTATCACAGAGAAAAGCCTTGAAGGGTGAAATAGGTAATTTTTCCCCCAAATCCCACATCTGATTTATTGTGTCTCCTTGGGTAAGTCATTTAACATGATCATCTCGTTTTCCAGCAGGAACAATATGCCTACATCATATTGCAGAGAAATTTTGCAAAAATTCTCACTGTTAACATAGTCTGGAATTTTATTACTGCTGTGGAGGAGCTTTTTGACCCCTCAGATGATAGTATTTAAAAGAAAACATTAAATAGATGTCTGATTGTGATGGCAGCACTGCCTATCACACTTCCTTCCCTTTCTACAATCACAGAAAATTTGAAGTCAGTTTAGACTGTGTTGCTTATTTAGAGTATGCTCAAGGTTAACCCAATTGCAGAAGTTTCTCTGGAAAAAAAAAAAAAGACACAGTTCCTGTGTTTGTTTTTGCCCCTCTGTATTCACCGAAGCATTTTTAAAGAAACACTAGAAGTTTTTCTCAATGTATATTTAGTATGTGTGATACTAACAACTAAAAAAAATGTAGTGCTATTTATATGATTCCTCCAGTTACCGAGAATTAAAGTACGGGGTATAACTCCTGCAGTAGGTGCTACCTTTGGCATTCGACATAAAAACGTGTTGAAATTCTGAAGTGTTATGTAAGTGTTGATTATGAGTAGCAGTATACTAGGAGAGAGAATTTAAAAGGCAGATTGAAGGTATTTTTCACTCACTTTTTTTCTAGCACTCAGAATTGCATAAAAATACAAAATTTTTACTTTCCCTTATGCATTTATTCACTTACTTTACAAGAAAATCTAGATGGCTACACTAGTAATAATATTAATGTGGGTTTTATATAGGTGTATGAGTGTGCCTAATGATTGTAAAATTTAAAAATTACATGTAGCATGCTACCTCATGAGCAAACCTTGAAGGTAATGGACTAAATTTAAAAGCCATGCGTAAATATGGTGAGCCATACCATAAGTGGTATGGTTTTGTTTATATGAACAGTATAGTATAGTAAATGTATGCAAACAGAAGGTGGATAGTGATTTCCAGGTTTGGGGAGGGAAGAAGAATGCAAACTGACTGCTAGTAGATATAATATTTTATTTTTAGCATAATGGAAATGCTCTGGATTTAGGTAATGTTGATATTAGCACATTTTTTGAATATGCTTAAAATGAATTATGCACTTTTAGAGTTAATTTTATTACTCATGTGTTACATATCAAAAATTTACACAGAAAATGGATAAGAAATAATATTTAATTTTATTACTGAACCTAGCAATGTTAAGGTAAGGTATTTTCAGTGTTTTAAACATAATAATGATTTATATCATGTTTAATGTTGTATAGATTATTTCATCATTTTAGGTACCATTGGTGAGGAACCAATATCTTTGGAACTAATACTGCTGTACTTGAATTTTCTACTGAAATTTTCCCTGCCTCATCCAATATGATTTCCTTTCCCTTTTTGTGTATCAGAAGTCCTGATTCTGTTTTCTCTGTCAAGTATGATTTTTGCTATAAAAATGACAGAAATAATTAGAGCTCATATGTGTGGCTCAGTCTGAGGCAAAACTACTACATAGTCACCAAATTTAGTGTAACAATATGGGCATGGTTAAAAGACAAAAAATAGATATTGAAATAGGGAAAGTTTGTTATAAGTAATTATTAAATTATGATAGTGAATAACTACGAAGATACAGAGAGAACTCCACTAAAAGGAATCCTAAAACTGAGGAAGTTTCCAAAATAGGGTCAGTTTGGCCTTCGGAACTCATCAGAGAAGCATATTTACCACCAACTGGAGAAGAAAGCAGGATTGCTCAGTTCAGGTATGGTTTACTATTGGGAGACACCCAAGATAGCCAGCACCCTAGGGTTCAGGAGAGCTGTGACTGCTAAGCCAGCAGTCAGAATGATTTGAGTGTCACTACCAGCATCGACCGTAGGGTATACGGTGTCCACTCCAAGAGCAATCAGTGATGACTAACTCACAGGTCCTGTGCTGAGGCCGAAAGGTTAGTCAGGGATAGTACATTCTGAGAGTGCATCTGGGATATAGCCCTACTACACATCTCCATATACCAAACTAAAGAGCTGTGTACCCAAGACCAAGAGAGAACAAAATTTATCACACTGGACCATGAATGAGACCCAACAGTGTTCTGCCAGCAACAACTGTAATGAAGTTTCATATATATATACACATATCACCGTGCAAGAAAAATATATTTAGAGTTTTGCCCAGTATTGCAGAGCAGGCAATGAAGTATCAGTTTGGTAGTGGGAGTCTATTTTCACTTGGTCTTTTTCCTTCCTGAGGATGCATCTTGACTGTAGCAATCAGCTCCTCTTGCAGTTCTGTGCAGTAACTGAAGTGAGTTGTGGCCAGTGAAATGCAGGCAGTGTGCTATACTTATGCAAGACCTTATCCTGGTAAACCATGTCTACTCTTGTGTCACTTACATAAGAAACTGGAAACAAAGAATTTTAAATCTCCAAGGGATGGTAGATCCACAAAGTATAAATACCTTAGAGTTATCTCTTTGAGGAGAGACCCAGAGTAGATACACTTGGTTACAGTCATTGAATTAAAACCAAATATTTATGGTGATCAGCCATTGGAATTTGTCATTGGTTTATTAACAGTAGGTCTTTTTCTGATTTAGAAAGAAATATGCTCAAGTTGAGTACCACCTCGTCAGTAATCTAAAATATGTATGTTTAGCTTAGTGGCCAGATAGTAAGCAATGAAGAATGAGCTTATCAGAAACTGAAACACTAATACCAGTGTTAGATAACAGCAAAATATTTGTTGAAGTCAGTGGAGCAGCAATAATTTCAAAGACAGACCTCTGTACTGGGCTTATGTACCTCATAGCAGCAGTACAGAAGAAAGTGTTGCAATATGTTGGCTTACTTAGTGCTCTTAGGAAAATATTGAGTGAAGAGTTGAGTTCAGAAAAGAATTGACCAATTTGCAAACAATAAAAAGGAGAAAAAGTTAAAAAAATTGGAGATTTCTAGGATTGAAAAATGTAACTATTTTCAAACATACAATGGTAATTTGGGAAGATAATATTCTTTGTGTAGTTTAAGAATAATTAACTTCCATATCAGTATTTTCTGCAGAGTGCCTCTAGTTAATTACCACTGAGTCTGGGGAGGAGGAAAAAAACTGGCTGGGGAAGAAGAGAAACTAGATAGTTTTAGAAAGAAAATAAATAATTTATATCTTAAAATGATATGTGGGAACAGACTTTGCATTGACTGGACACAATGAACTGATAAAAAGAAAAAAGATAAGCAATATCACAGAAAATAAAGTTTTTTATCACCACAGAGAAGATACATCCTTCAGATACAGGGACTAGCCATAAAAAATGTGTGATACTGGATTATAGGGATCCCTGTCTGAACAGCCCAGAGTGGACTTACTCCTCAAAAACCATGGGCTTTCAACTGAATGTGTAAAATGTATGTGATTTTGTGTTACTTTCCATCGATGGGAGGAAAATGTGCCAAAGTAAGGTAAGGCATCACTCAACTTTAGCACCAAATTCTGGCCACTGTCCTTGTATAGACATATAAAATGCTGATATGTTTCCTTTCTGTCCTTCACAATGTACTGTGAATGGACGGCCTATATGCTACATGTAGATCCATTCTAAGTCTCTTTAGTCTTTTGCTAACAGGCAAAAGCAAAACGTTCTCTGATCCTGGAGCACAGAGGTACCATGAGACAGAAGAGTTGTTTGTCAACATTTGGAAAATAATTTCCCAAAAGAACCACTGGGCCAAAAACAGTCATGTTGAACCATTGTAGGAGTAAGAAGTACACTATTCTTGTGTAGCCTGCCGAACCTATGTGACTGTTGCAGTAGTCATCTTTCTAAGAAATATGCTCACAGCTACTTTAAGTTAGGCTATGAGTTCAGGACATGGGTGTGTTTTAAGAAATGTGATGGTGATGATTTAGGTGAATGGGTAGCAAGACACATAACAAAATGCAAGGTCTGGGAGCCAGCAGGGGTAATAGGCATTAGGGAAAGAAGGAACTAAATGAAGCAAACAAGGGATGATGATGATGACGTGTTCTTCTACATCAAACTACTGCTACTTGCGTATCTTTTGAGAATCAAAGTCCAGCTCTGCTTGCAGAGAATGATGGGCCTGCTGCTGAATTTCTCTCTCCCTGATGGGGGTAATTTTTCCTAGTATCTTATACAAAATTCCATATGAGATGCCAGATGGTCCAGAGTAAGACACAGAAACCGCAGTATCTGTTTGGAAACTAGATGTCTGGTCATGAGTCTCCTATTTAGAATTTTGTTGTATAGTTTTAAGGCCAAATAACAAAACAAGTAGTAACTCCTTCTAAATAGAAAACCCCAAATGTTGGCATAATCCAGGTGAAGACTTTGAGAAACGTCCCATACTTATATCCTTAACAGATTTCAAAGCATCTATTTCTTAAGAAACTTTAGTGCCCTTGTGACAACTTGTAGAAAGGCAGCATTATTTAACAATCCCATTCATTATGCACTACTAGGACACAAATCCTTTCCCATTTTTATTTATTTATTTATTTATTTAGGGGTGTTTTTTTTGAGACAGGGCCTCGCTTTGTAGTTCAGGCTGGCCCTGAGCTCAGCCTCAAACTCACATCACAGCAATTCTCCTGCCTCTGCCTCCAGAGTGCTGGGATTACAGGCATGAGCCACCATGCCCGGAACTGTGATATGTGGTACTGGTTGCTGCTGGGCGTGAGTCTCCACACCCAGTATGGTACTTGGTTAACCGGGGGATCGAATCCGGGCCCTTGTACTTGCAAGACAGGCGCCAGAACCACTGAGCTAACTCCTCGGCCCATCCTTTCCCATTTTTAAATGACAGCACTTTAGGGCTGGGGAGTTAGCTCAGTGGTTCCGGCGCCTGCCTTGCAGGCTCAAGGACCTGGGCTCGATTCCCCGGTAACCATATACAATACTGGGCGTGGAGACTCACGCCCAGCAGCAATCAGTACCACATACCACAGTGCCGGGCGTGGTGCCTCATGCCTGTAATCCCAGCACTCGGGAGGCAGAGGCAGGAGAATTGCTGTGATGTGAGTTTGAGGCTGAGCACAGGGCCAGCCTGAACCACAAAAGTGAGACCCTGCCTCTAAATAAATAAATAAATAAATAAATAAATAAATAAATGACAGCACTTTAGTCATCCTCCTCCACAACGTGCCTCTCCACACAGCGAATGCCAGCGTCATGGTGGTAGGAAGCAATTCATTTTCATGTTTTCCTCATGAACAGATGCCTGCAGTGAGCCTGCAGCTGAGTGCAAATTGTAGATTAGAAAGTGAAGCCTCGTCTCCCTTGATACATTAACACATTTTCCATTAAGTTGCTTTACCAGGGAGATCCTGCAGCTAAGGGAGCTTTCCTGCTCTGGAGATCTTGTCTCCTGGGGTCATTTCCAGTTGGGTTCCAGCCCAGCACAACTTCATTTGTAGATGCTTCCCACCTATGTTTCTGTGACATTTGCTATCCATGTTCCCTTCCTCCTTTCCAATTCAGCCCTAAATTAGGAAATTGCACTTTAAAATTCTGGAATGAACAGCTTTTGCTGAGTTTCTTCTATGCACTATAAAGTGCATAGTTTGATATTTAAAACACTATTCATAAAGCAAAATTTCTATTTTAGTTGTTAATTTTGGAGATTGTATGATCCACCTGGCTCTCTTCCTTTCTGGTAAAGAGGGAAGTTATTACCCCCAAGGAGCACAAATTTCTGAGGAACCTGAGGAGAGAGGCTCCATGGATGTGATTGTCCTTCAAGTCAGGTCTCAGAAAACCCTTATAATAAGTATCATGAATCACTTCTGGAAATCAAATTAACAGAAGACTTTAGAATAATGCATATGTATATATATGGCATTACTGCTAACTTGTTAATATTCTTTTTTTTTTTTAGGTTTTTTGAGACAGGGTCTCGCTTTTTGTGGTTCAGGCTGGCCCTGAGCTCAGCCTCCAACTCACATCACAATCCTCCTGCCTCTGCCTCCCGAGTGCTGGGATTACAGGCGTGAGCCACCACGCCCGGCACTGTGGTATGTGGTACTGGTTGCTGCTGGGTGTGGGTCTCCACGCCCAGTA
>PVIR01002525.1:32172-35182 GCA_004026965.1 Petromus typicus | reverse complement strand
TGTTAATATTCTTAATAGTGATAGGCTATTATATTAAAACTGATATTAATTCATTTATACTAATTACTATATAAGCTATATACATATATATCCTCTATGTAATATTAATATGTTAAAAGTATACTAAACTACTACTTACAGCAGGTTAAGGAATTTGTGAAGTTTTGCCTCAAAACACAAAGGATAGAAAAGGAGAGAATGAGAGAGAGAATTCAAGACCTGTATGCTGGTGTTTGGAATGGTTCAGTGGCCATAATACTGGAAGTTTTCTTGCCATGCTAAAAACATGATCAGATTTTTAAGGTATTATCTCATAGTAACCTAATATTTTGAGATGGAAATTACATGAAGGCAAAATTTGTTTCTGGAAGAGGGAGGGAGTAGGAGATCAGAGGACAACTCTGGTTTCTCCCAGTGGGACCCCAGTTCTTGATCTGTGACTTCTTCACTGTGTGATCAAGAGTGACTTGGTAAACACTTGTGACAAAATATCTCAGTGGTCTCATTGTGTGTTACAATAGAAACAATAGTACTGGTACTTGATCTCTTTATCTTTAATAAACACTAAGGGAATATTTAGAGTACTAGATGTTCTTTATCATTCCTGAGGAGGTCGAAAGTTAACAGGTCTCTGAGGAAACCACATATTGTCATCACAACCCAAGGAATGTCAAACATAGATGGATAATATATTTAAATTACCAACCAACATTTTCTTTCTAATATTTCTAAACTCATTTCTCTTTATCTGCTTCATAATTTCTCTTCTATTGAAGCTACATGGTTGTTGGACATTCCTTAGTTCAGGGGAGGCCAGCAGTAGAATGAGGACAAAAGAACCCTGCAATAGCTTTTTTTTTTTTTTTTAAGGTTTTTTGAGACAGGGTCTCCCTTTGTGGTTCAGGCTGGCCCTGAGCTTAGCCTCAAACTCTCATCACAGCAATAGCTTTTTAACACTCAATTACTTTGACCTGGTGGGAAAATAGAAAAGGCTCAGGAGCTCTTCAGAACCTGGGACAAGGTTCTGGTGAGGTAGTGAGGAGCACATAGAAAGAAATGTTGTCATAGAGCCTCAGAAATAGGACCCCAAACTTCCTCCAAATCCCAGTTCTACAGATAGCAATAGCCGTAGATAGATTTCCGAGTTTCAGAGTAGGGATGTGTTTAGGTCTGAACTAAACTCAAAGATTTTTCCTTGTGCACCAGGACAGGGATGGCAGAAAAGTAGAAAGACCTGGGATAACCATGAGGTAATCTTTTTGGACCAATCGTGAAAGGCCCGGAAGATTGGCTTTATCAAGACAGCTTTTTCATGGAAAGAGGACCTCAGGCTTAATATGCCTTCTCTCCATAGCATGTATTATGTAGTCCACTAGAACTGAATTGTAACCACAGGGATGGGTAGAATCTGATGTTAACCCAGAGGCCAAATTCACACTATAAACTGTGTTATCACATGGGATTCTGTGCTCATAATGGTCCAGAATTGAGTTTAATGCCTTACCATCACCATCATTAAATGCTTAATACTTTTTTGAACAGAAGATAGTGTATTTATCTTTTTCACTGGACCCTGGAAACCATGGAGCCATTCCTACTTGAAAATTATATAGTAACTTTTATATTAATTGTCCTCAATCCTAGTTAAGAAAAAATGATTTAGCTAGAAATTAAATTAATTAGAGAAAAATAAGGATGCATTTCTGTGTATCTGAAATTTTTTCTTTATGCTAAAATTCCCAAGCTAAGACTAAGAGGGAGGATGAAGGTGTTCAGAGCATCAGTGAGTAGTCAAACTTGGCCACAATGTGATGAGTTTAAAAAGTAATAAAGAGACAAAACTGGAAAGTGTGATTCAGAATGTGAACATGGGCAATTTGAAATGAGAATAACAGAATCAAGATAACTTGGCAGGCTTAGAATTAACTAGGTGCCTGGAATATAGGATCATGCTCAAGTCTGTTGTACATAATATAAAAGTAATATCTTGATAGAAAAATCCTTAAAATAGAAATCCCACTTGGCTGCATCTGACAAATAACATTATGCTTCTCTTCCCTTTCCTCCTTGTAAAAGGGAGGAGGATCTTGTTTTCAGGGGTTTCTATGAACATAAATTGAAACAATACTCAAAGTACAGTGTGAGACAGAGTATGTGCACCAGGTTCACTATGTAAGGCCCCACGAAGCCTATTTATGAATGAGGCTGTCTTTTCTTTAGTCTGAATATCTACAGGGTGACATGCTAATATCTTCAGGAACATACATATGATATTTTCTTGTTCAGGACATGGATAGTAAGCATATATATGCAATAAAGTAATTCAGTTAATTCAGTGTGGGATCAGTGCTCAGGCCAAGCAGCCATCACGGTGGATAAGAGGTTTTGGTATACCATCTCATTTCTAAGCAGCAATCAGCTTTTGGGCTCACTTATTTTAAAAAGTTTAAAAAAGAGGCATGCCATTTTACTATTACTTTCATGGAAGTTACTCAAACCTTACCAAGGTCATTGCTAGTTATGATCTGTTAAAACACTACGGTTTGCTTCAGTAGAGAAATAATACTTTTCTTTGATACCTTTCCTCCGACTATGGGTCTCTGCTTTCACTTTCATGACATCTGAACAAGGCCCTTCTGGTCCTACAGTAAACAACTCTGGTCAGGCATACTTTCAAAAAAGAGGAAGTGTATCTTTAACATAACTTTCTAGGCTTCCTTATGTTTTAAAAAAGTCAGGTTCAACACTGAGTTTTTTAGTGTGGTCAAGTGACCACTAGGGACAGAACCGAGATCAGAAAGTTCATTTTAACAGGGACTTGAACTTGGCCTCAAACTTAAAACATGGTCTCAGAGGTACAAGCGTAATGTGCTAAGTGTTTTGCTTTTGAATATTTGATTTCAGCACAGAAGCTATGATCTAGCTTTACCCCAGTGGTTTTCTGTCACTGCTGCCAAAGAAAGAGTTGTGACCTAACAGTTAAAGCAGATTGTACTCACTTTCAATGGTG
>PVIR01002525.1:14672-27172 GCA_004026965.1 Petromus typicus | reverse complement strand
TAGAAAAGAAGCCGGGTCACCAGCAATTGCATTCTGTAACGCCTGCAACTGAGTAGGGTCGACGTGTGTTTCACCTACGACTTTGCCCAACACGGAAAGAGCAGATGAGATTTTTTCCTCTTTTTTGGGGTGTTTTTCGGGTTTGGCGGCCTCTAATTCCTCCTCTTTGATTTTTTTAATCTTGTTTGGCTTAGTTTGCTTTTTCTCAGATTCTTTGTTCTGTTGCTCGGTCTGCTGTCCTGACAGAGAGGATGAAGGAGGAGGAGGAGGAGGAGGTGGTGGAGGTGGTGGAGTCTGCAGCAAAGGTTTGGTGGGGGCGCTGCTGAGAGACAGGGCAGGAGACGAAGTAGCTGAAGTAGGAAACCCAAGCATGCCTGCACCGGGAGGTGTTAGAGCTGAAAACAACAACAGAGACACGCCCACTGTCAGTCGTCGGAACAACGCTCAACACCTAACAGTACTCTTGTCGTTGTGTCAGCAAAGACACGCTACACCCAACAGGACAAGTCATGATTCCAAACGACCCCTGTTTTAAGGCTTTCCTCTGTTTACCATGATTCTTATATTACTTTTAACCCCTCAGATAAATAGGCAAAGTAAATTACATTTCCTAGCAATATTGGTCTTAGAAAATAAAAGGTGATCATATTATGAAAGATAGTTAACAGAAGATATCATAGTGAACAAACAGGTTACTTCTGATACAGGCAATTTGCAGGGCTTCTATTCTTACCCATTTTACCCCATTTTTACTATACCTCTGAGCTTGCAGACTCTGTCAGTTGAGAAGTATGATAATTACTCTATGTTCACTAAAGATATTAGCTATTAAATAAAGTGAAGCCCATCTGCCTACATTCCAGCAGAAAACCACATTTGCATTCAATAAAGAAGGTGATAAGCTAATTAAATAGAAAAGTACATGATCACTGAAGATACCAGAAAACAGATATTGGTTAAATCATAGATATTCGTTAATAGCAACAAGCATGGTGAGGCATGATGTCATTTTAAAGGGTACAGGTTAAGCTGTTCATTATCACCCTGACAACTCTGTTAAGAGTCACTGATAGAAACTTCACATATTAACACTCTTCTTCACCACCCTGAAAACACGATTCTTTCAGGCTTGCTTATAATATGCAAAAATAATTCTCACCTCATTAGAGAAGAGAAACTAAATGCTCAGTAGGTAGGTTGTGAGGGTAGTGGAGGTCTCCTGAAATAAGGGAAGTGGGCTTTGTCGGGTTTCAAGTACTCAATGTAACATAGTAGTCATTCACAAACTGTTAGAAAACAAATTTTTACTAGCTGGATAGTGGGTGGAGAAACAGACAACTCAAGATGGAAAAGGAAATTATAAAAACCTATGTGCTTCCTGAAAATGTTTTTAAAATCAAATAAATTTGATTGTAAAAAGAATAAACTGATGCCTAATATGTGACTAATGGAAGTTTATCCTCTGACTACATAAAGTTTACCAAATGCTGATGACAGGGACTAGGAGGATTAAATAGAAGATAGGGAATAAAGTTTCATTATCTGTGCATAGCGATAGACAGAATGGTCATATGGTTTTACTAGAACCATCTTTTAATACTGGTCATAGTCTTATCTCTATGCTACAGGCAACATGTGAGTGTAATTTTTAAACACATGACTGTATGATTTTATTCCTTCGCTGTGCAAAAAATTTAGTTTCTTCATTGATATTGCTCAGCCAATGGAGCCAATGAAAGCTTTCTCAAGGTTCACATTCAAGAAATAGTCATATCCACAAATTCTATATTCATAGTTTCAACCAGCCATGCTCAAAATATTTTTTTTTCTAAATTACATTTAGGGCTGGGAATTTAGCTCAGTGGTGCTGCTGTCTTCCTTGCAAGCACAAAGTCATGAATTTGATCTCTGGTGTGGCAAAAAAAAAAAATTATATGTATATTAAACATGTACTGATTTTTCTTACCATGATACCCTGTATAAACAGCCATTTTGTAGAAGGCACATAGCATTCCATACTGTAAGTAATCCAGAGATGATTTAAAGTGTATAAGAGGATATATATATATATATATATATATATATATATATATATGTTACATGCAAATATTTTGCCATATTACCTAAGGGACTTGAGTGTCCTTGAATTTGGATATGTGGATATCCTGGTGTGACCTGCTCCACATTCTCTTTCCTTGACTCTGCCATGATCATCCTGGTCTCAATTTGTCCAGCTTCTCACTGGAGGCCCTGTTTAACCTTACCACACTCATTTCTTTTCTGATATGCTTGGTAATAATTTCTGTAGTTGCAATAGCTGTTGTTTATAATGTTAGTGAATGCTCCCATAATTCCTAACTGGTCAAGAATAATAAATGCTGAAATTTCCACTTTTTAATAAAAAAAATTGAATTCTACAGATGGTCGGTGTTTGACAGAAAAAGATCATACTCAGTGGTAAATGAGCTGAAGGATATTTATAGCTACCATTCTAATTTATCTTCTGACCTTATTGAAATAATTCAGATATTGAAAATGAAAAAAAAGTAAATCTTGAAAATAGCATTTTATTTCCAGGAAATACCCATATTTTATGAAAAATGGCTTACATATTTAAAATGCAAATGGATTAGCCTTTGTAAGGCTATGATAAGAATGAAAAAGTAAACTTCTTGACTGTTTGTCCAATTCAATAGGGTCAACCTTATAGATCTATAGGATTTAGAGCTAGACTTTGGAAACACTGTAAAATGATACAGTTGCTTCTCAGGGTTCTACACCCTCATCTCCCCTGCCTTTATTCATACTATTCCTTGTATCTTCCTATTCTTTCCATTTGCTTCCATACAAAACTTTATCAAAGGAAAGAACCAAGGAGATAAATATGCTCATTGTTAATGAAGCTCAGAGCATACTAGATTAGATCATGTTTGAGGTTCTTTCCTGCTATTCATATTTTATGATATCCTTATCATAATATCATATTATTATGTTCCTATTTTATGATACTGTATACTATTTTCTATTCAACATAGTGTTACGTATGTTGAGACAAAGGAATTAAGGTCTAATGATTAAATTTCAAACTGGAGTGGCTCAGGAGATTACACTCAAAGTAGAAGGACCTTCTCAATAGGGTCAGAGGGAAACTATAATAGTCACCAGCTTCTGTTTTCTACTCAGAAAACAAACCTCAGGCCTAGCTCTGGTGCAAGTGTACACCTCTGCACTCAGCAACTGTACCTCCCTCACCTAGTACGTTTCCCATTTCCCACCTGAAACTGAGGAAACCACTAGCTCATTTACCAGTGTCTCTCTGACATGAACACTTCAGATTTAAAAACAAACAAACAAACAAAAAACAGAAAATTAAGAAATAGTAAAAATGACAATTGCAGTTAACAAGATGAATAAACAGTTGTCGACTTGGGCTTTCACATTGCAAGAGGTCTACATGTTCCTACTCAGAGGTTATATAATGAAGTAATAAACATATTTAGAAGACTACAATGAGTTTAAATAATATATTCAGATTATCAGGCATATCAGAGCTTGGGAGATTTAGGAGTTTAGCATTTTGAAAAATAAGTGCAGTTAATCCATTTAGAAAAAAAAATTTAGGAAAAGATAATGTAGGTTGAAAATAAAGAGAAAAAGTGAGAATAAAGTCATGTCTTATACTGGTACAAATTGTCAATGTTGACTGTGATATGACATGTATATAAAATGCACCTAATTCACCATAAAAAATAAGTACATATATCGTGCTTACTAATAAAAGCTATAAGCTCATAAAAATTTGTGGTTAAAAATTTAGGAGCCAGGGCCGGGGAGTTAGCTCAGTGGTTCCGGCGCCTGTCCTGCAGGCGCAAGGGCCTGGGTTCGATTCCCCGGTAACCACATACCATTCTGGGTGTGTAGACTCAACCCAGCAGCAACCAGTACCACATATCACAGTGCCGGGCATGGTGGCTCATGCCTGTAATCCCAGCACTCGGGAGGCAGAGGCAGGAGGATTGCTGTGATGTGAGTTTGAGGCTGAGCTCGGGGCCAGCCTGAACCACAAAGTGAGACCCTGTCTCAAAAAAACCTAAAAAAAAAAAAAAAAATTTAGGAGCCATTAGGCAGGGAATTTAGCTCAGTGGTTCTGGCATCTGTCTGGCAAGCCCAAGCTCCCAAATTTGGTCCCTGGTAACCACACACCACAATGCTAGGCATGGTGGCTCACACCTGTAATTCCAGCACTTGGGATGCAGAGGCAGGAGAATTGCTGTGAGTTTGAGGATGAGTTCAAGAACAGCCTGAACTACAAAGTGAAACCCTATTTCAAAAAAAAGAAAGAAAGAAAATTTCATGAGCCTGAAAACCAGGCACAAAAGAGAAGAACTGATACAGAACAAGTGAGGGCAACTCAAAACTAAAACTAAATGGAGAGCAGAGATTTATGTCCTGAATGAGTTACAGTGCTAATGATGCATTGTTTCTCAAGTTCTATTCTAATTCTTAGAAATTTCATGTAGAAATAAAAATATTTATCAATAATTTCATACTGTCAACTTAATTTATTTTACTCTTATAATAGCTACTAAATGCTGAAAATAACGCTTTCAGCATAAAACACCTGCTGCCCAATGCACTTTCCATGTCATTTCTTTTCTTTAGGTTCCTTTGACCTTGATTATCCAAAAATAAAATTTATCTTTGAGATAAAAATACCAATATTCACATATCTAGCCAAAAGCAATTGTGCTAAAATTAGGAAGAACTTACTCTCATCCAGATTTACCCCAATTCACTATGAATTACAGTGAAGTTAAGAGAAACTGGAAGAGAAAAATGAGAAACATAAGAGAAAAAATGAAAAAGCATGTTTTAAAGTTTCCCTAAAAGAAATTGGGTTAGGCTGTATTTTCAAACACTAAGAGAACATTTAAACTCACATAATTCTTAACACGAGGAAAAAATTAAAATACAAAATCAAGTAATTATTTACCCTGAGTAAACTCCAAAGGAAGCCAACTCTAAAGGATAAAGCATACATTTTAAGTTTTAAGTTCTTCCAGGTAGATGGTTGTGTAACATTGTATTGCTATTTTTTCTGTTTTCATATGGTCATGATGGAAAAATGCTAAACTGTGAAGCATTTTAAAGCAGAAAACAACTCATTTAAAATGAGCAATAAGCAGTAATAATGAACATAGCTCTGGGGCATGAGTCAAGTACATACGATCTATGCTACTCTCAAAAAGTCCTGCTGAGAAAACTTGCAGGAGTATGTAATTTGAAGATTTCTTGGAAATAAGTACTTTTTTCAGTAATAAGGATGATATCCAACCAGAGAGCAATTTCGCCCTTCAAATAAATAAATAAATAAAACGTAAGTATGAATCACAAAATTTTAAGAATGATAAATAATAGGACCTGATATATATGCTGCCATTCAGCTAATTTTGGAATGTAGCTTCTGGATGAACTTGTTGCTTTGAACTCTATCTAGCATGCACAGGAGTACTTTTTGTTGATTTACTTCAGATTAAAACCTTCAGACTTCCAAAGGAATAGCATGTTGAAATAAACCTTTTTCTTACCTAAGTACTATTAAAATTGGTCCATTAAATGGACTTGTCACAGTATTAAAGTATGCCCATATAGATAACAAGTTGTACCAAGAGCCCAGAGCTTGTAAGAAATACAGACATGATTTTACTATTCTTCTTTATTTCATTTAGCTGGGATAATTCTCTCCCCCATAAAGCATGACTATTTGCTGGATGAGATGGAGAGATGATGATAGAAAGATGGAGAACCACAGCTCTACTTCAAAAGCTGGTTAAGATAATCTATTCTCCCCATCACAGGTAAATTAACCTTAAAAAGATATGAACTGGAAGTGTAGGAACTCAAGCTCTTTGATGGAGCCCCACTGATAACTCTGCTGTGCTAATGTTAAAATCTATCACAAACAAAGGACTAATTCATGAGAAATTGCAAATTTCAGTAGGCAGCATCATTCGTGGAGTGTTTCTCTTTACAACGCTCCCCAGTTGGTTTTGGTCCATGATTTAATAAAACAGCAGACAAAGTGCTGAGTTCCTTGGTACATGGTGTGTTCAATGACATTCTTACTCCTGGAAGGTTTTGTTTCCAACATCTTCCCAGCAATGCCTATAATTCTAAACAGGACTCATATTTCATGGGACGGGTATAAATTATATTTATGGTGAGCAAAATAGGAAAAATGTTAGCTTATTTAAATATTTCATAAGTGTCTTCTCTCTATTTCTAGCTCATGTTCTTCCCTCGGACCCTCTGGGTGCCAGTACCAAGGTAACAAACCAGAAGGTGAATTGGCAGAAGGGCCCACTGTTCTAGCAAAGGTTTTCTGATCCATTGGTGAGAAAAATAAGATGCTGAGACCACTGCTTCCAGAGGAAGGTGACAAAATAGTTATTATCAATCAAACCAGATTTATGGATTAAAGGAATAGATATCTTAATCGTTCTTAGCCCATGTAACATATTTCAAACCTCTCTATCTTACATAACTGATCACAGAAGTTCTTCCACACTGTTTTGTATGTTAATTAATAATAATTGTGGTACTGCCAGAGTGAAAATACAACTAACAGTTTGGGAAAAAATATTTACCAACTCTTTCTGAGACAAAAGGGTTGCTATCTAGAATATACAAAGAGCTTTAAAAAACATCTCCCCCAAATTTAGACAGAATTCAAAATTGGGCATCTGAAATGAACAAACACTTTTTATAGGAAGAAATAAAAGCAGCTGAGAAGCACCTGAAGAAAAGTTCAACACCACTATTGATTCGAGAGATTCAGATGGAAACAACACTGAGATTTCATCTCACTCCATGAAGAATGACCGCCATCATGAAATTAACCAGCAATAAATGCTGGCGAGGCTGTGGTGAGAAAGAAACATTTCTCCACTGTTGGTGGGAATGCAGAGTGGTACGACCATTATGGAAATTCCTCAAAAAAGTAGCAGTACAGCTTACATTGACCCTCCTATTCCCCTGCTAGGTACATACATGAAAGAATTAAATGATTCATATCACAGTGACATTTGTGTCCCCATGATCATAGCAGCTCAGTTTGTGATAGCTAAATCTTGGAAACAACCCAAATGCCCACCAACTGGAGACTGGGTAAAGAAGATGTATGTGTGTGTGTGTGTGTGTGTGTGTGTGTGTGTGTGTGTGTGTGTGTGTGTGTTAATAAAATAGAGTATTATTCTGCCACACTAATGATAAGTTTCAATCATTTATACTCAAATGGACTTACCTTGAGGTCATACTCATAAGTGAAATAAATAGGTCACAGACGTGTAAATACCATATTTTTTTCTCTGGTATAAGAAATTGAAGATGTGAATGAGTTCTAGAGAATATGATAGATACTATGAAATGGAAAATATTCAAATGGTAAATGGGATAAGGGCATATAACATGAGGAAAAATGTGATGGTAGAAAAAGGAAAGAAAGCGTATGTATACACAGGGTGAGGGCTTGTGGAGTGGGCAGGGGAATGGAAAAAATGAGAATTAAGGTGTGTCATATAATGGTATAAATTTTCAATTTTGATTGTGATTATGATGTGTATATAAAATGTACCAGCACAATTAATTAATTAAACATAATAACAGTGTTATATAAAGTGGCATCATGAAGTAACAAGACTAATACCACCTGTTGAAAAAATTGTTATTGCATAGAAAAATGATGTTTGAATCATTTATGCTTAAATGGTCATACCTTGAGGATATCCTCATATGTGAAATAAATAGGTCACAGATAGGTAAATATTGCATAACTTTAAAAATACTTACATTTGATTTAATTAAAATGGACAAGTGAAACATGATTGTAGATCTAATATTTAAGTTCCTAGATTATCCATAGGAACCTAAAGTACTTCAGGTAAGAGTGTTGGTGTGAAAAGGAAGGAACATCATAGGTTTTTGTTTTTTTTTTTAGTAATATTCTATCTTTGATTCTACTCTCTTTGGTGACAATCATTCCGAACAGGGAACCAGATGAGTTAGCGATGGTTGGCCATGGACGATCATTGATTTCACAGCTCCTAAGCTAAAGTTTAAATAGGAGGAACTTACTATCAGCATGGCAGTTTTGATTTTTGTAAGAGCAAAGTGGAATTGAAAAATCTGAAATTTATATAAAATTCAAGTTTGTGAAAATGAAAGCTTTCCTTGTATCCTTTGTGAACTTTACAGATATATGCACATACATGCTGACACATTTAGTAAACGCTAGATCAATTTCTTTAGGATGTAAAATTTTCATTTTAAAAATAAAAAAAATATTTGATTATTTCAAAAATAATGCTTAAAAGAAGAAATTACAACTATGCTTTTGTATTTTTCATAATACTTGACTTGGGTTATATTTTTGGCTGCATGCTTGTACAATACAATCCATGCAATTTATTCAACCTAGTACAATTGAATACCCATACTTATTCACAAAATCTAAACTGTGAAAGTTACGTTTCTCTTGATGAACACAGTGTTGGGTTCAGCATCGTGGTTCCCTTTATTATAAACTTGATCTGGGGGAGACAGCAAGATAGAAAGTCATGGGATAATATTAATGATAATTAGCACTGTGAGTTTATTTAAGGAAGAAGTAGCAATGGATGCTACAAAAGTGAAAATCTCTTATAATGCTGAATTACAAATTATCACAGAAGCCATATTTTTATTTAACTTTAACATAAGCTTTATTGCATGTTAGGTGTATTATAGGTAGGTTCCTATGACTAGAGAGCCCTTCATTTTTTAATTTCATGGTAGTTATTGTGAGTGGAGGGACAAACAAATTAGAAACAAAAAAAACTCCTGCCTTTTGGAAAGAACAGGAATTAAATAAAACACAAGTGAATATGTCTTTTCACATTTCACTTTCTCAATACTTTCACCAAATACTGTATCACATGTATGTTGAAAAGTCATTTGAAATCAACATTGACATTTGTATATAAAAATAATATTTTTTGGACATAAAGAGTAATGTAAAAATAATACATTTCTGAAAATTGGGAAGGATCTACCTAGTTCAAATTTTTCTGCATTCCAGGCGAACCTGCTTCCTGGTTATTTGCAATAGCCGATAAAGTATATTTTAAATAATTTATTTATTTCCCTTAGTGAAGTAAAAGAAGTCTAAATTCACCGGACCCCTCATTTACATGAGACTGGTTGCTGAGCGCTACCTAGTTAACTAGACTGAGTCTCCTTCAAATGACTTACTGTTTGAATTTTGTGGAAATCCAGGCAAGGAGGGTGGACCGTTCATCCCAGGAAGAAGAACAGGAGGAAGGCCAGGGAGTCCTGGGTAGGCCGCTGGCAGGCTGAGGCCATGGAGGGGGCTGCCGTCCATCATTCCTGGCTGCTGCACTGTTAAGCCCAGCACATCGGAAGCTTTCTTTATACGATCAAGTTCTTGCTGTGCCATTAGCTGTCGAACCGTGGTTGGAGCCAAGTAATCTTTCTCCCGATCTAGCTGACTGCCCACGGTCTCCCTCACTTTTGAAATGTGCTGTTTGGAGAAAATATGATCTCTGATGGACAAGCGGGCGGAGTACTTGATCCCGCAGAGGGCACACTCTGGTTTAGTGCCTTCTGCTCCGCCTTGATTGATCATGAAAGGCTTCCCTATGTTAATTTTAAATTTCTTTTCTTTTGCTCTCGCATTCTGAAACCACACCTGGACCACACGTTTCGGCAGGCCGATCTCGTTGCCCAGCATTTCACATTCCTGCATCGTGGGAGTTCGGTAGTCACTAAAGCAAGCCTTGAGAACCTTGAGCTGCAGATTGCTCATCTGGGTTCGGAAGCGCTTGTGACCCGGCCGATCGTTATTTTTGGATTTAAAAGGGTTGCCGGACCCGAATGGATTTGGTGAGCTGGGGTCAGCTATGCTGGAAGTTTCACTGCGGTCAGCGTTGTCGTCAGGGTCATCTGTGATGTAAAAGCTTTGGTCGTGGTCACCATCTTTATCGTTGAAATGGATTGACGGACTGGTGAGAGCAAAGAGGAACTTGTCATCGCAGACTTCCGTAGTCGGTGTGGTTGCTGGTTTTGGCAGAGTGTCGAGTGTCTTTGGCTCTTTGGGAGACAGCGCCGGTTTCACGTCACCAGAACTCCCTGTGGTACTTTCCATCTCCGTGTTTCCCTCGTCACCGGTGGTGGCATCGCTGATGGCCGTATTAATGGACGAAGTCTCATCGAAGTCAGTCTTATTTTGATCATACCCAGCCTCAGCGGGAGGGGCATTTAAATTCTCTACATCCTCCGGACATTCTGCTTTAAAAGAAGAAGGGCTTAAAAGATTTTTTGGCGACAGCTCTGCTGTTTTGCTAACAGGTGTTGACACTGTGGAAGCCAATTCATTCTCACTTGATAGATCAATTTTATTTAATGGCAAAGACGGATAGTCAAAATAAATGTATTTCTGCGGGCTCTCTCCGCCATCCTCTGTGGATATTAAAGGGCTCGGCGGCAAGCTGTAACCTGCCTGCTTCCCTTCATTCCAGTGCCGGGAGCGAATGTGGCTTTCTAAGGCAGACTTTGCTTTGAACAGGGCTCTGCAGAATGGACACCGTTTATGAGACTGGGCTGGTCCCACTGCCCGGAACTGACCTTTCCTCTCTCTTGCTCGTGTGTTCTGGAACCAGACTTGCACCACCCTTTTCTTCAGTCCTACCTCACGTGCAATATGGTCCAGCATTTTTCTGGTCGGATTGGAATCCAGCAGGTATTTCTCATAGAGTATTTCCAGTTGTTCTGGGGTGATTGTGGTCCTCAGGCGTTTATCCCGGTGTTGGTCTTCACCACTATTCCCTCCCTCCTTTTCACTGCAATTATTATCTTCTTTGTCATCCAGTTTCCTTTTAAGGGAAGCAGCGATCGCCGGAGGGGCTGTGGTGTGGGAGGAAGTTGTCTGAGGTGGCATTTGCGTGAGGGAGCTCCCCAGCAGCTGTCCAGTCATGAGAGGATTGTTGGGGTCAAATATCATGTAGGGCATGTCCATGGGCCTTTCCAAGAATGGAGAGTGGAGGAACTGATTTTGAGCAGCGAGGAAGTGCATGTGCTGGTGCTCTTGCCAAAGTTCCAGAGTCGGGAAGGCAACTGTACACTGATCACATTGGTATTGGAGTAACTGTGGAGGTAGACTGTTCTGGAGAGAAGTCATGGAGATTTGCAATGGACTGGAAGGAACTGGGGTTTGAGAGGCTGACGGAGGTCTTCCAATCAGTTGGGCTTGTTTTGGTGGCTGAGGCTGTGGCTGGGCTGTGGATGCCTGTGGTGGATCTGAGGAAGTCGAAGCTACTGTTGAGGCTGGTTTGGTGCCTTGAGAAGGGGGAGATGGGTCACTCTGCTTTGGCTTTTCTGTGGGATAGTCAGGTTTTGGAGAAGTCTTCTCAGGCTCTGGCTTGGGTGATGGAATCAGGGGCGTGCTAGTCCCAGAGCCAGAACTTGCTGCAGGGGCAGCAGTGGTTTTGGTGACATCTGTCTGTCCAGACACTGTGCAATGCTTATACACCACTTGATCAGTGGCATCCATGGAGTCTTCTGTTTGGCTTTCATCTTGGGCATCATCATCCTCATCTTTGTAACACTGCTTTTTCTGGTGGGTGATCAAGTCAAAAATCCTGGGGAAAACCACATTGCACTTTTTACATTGGTACTGCATGTTACTTGTTCGAATATACCGCTCATTTGTGAGTTCTCTTTTTTCATTATCTTTAGTTTCTGCTTGGTTCTCATAACTCTTACGTGCTTTCTGACGAGCATTCTGGAACCACACTACAATAACCCGAGTAGGTAGATTGAGAACAGTGGAGAGTTGTTCTATTTCATCATCTTTTGGGTAAGCATTTGTGTCAAAAAAGTCCTGCAGAACCCTAAGTTGGTAGTCTGTAAACCTCGTTCTTGAAGACCTTTTACTGAAAGATGTGTCTGACTTATAATGTTCTAAGGTGGCAGGCTGTGGGTCAATTCGGATATCTTCCAGAACAGTTATGGGAGGGTTGCTGAAGTTGTAAGGTGAATCTTTATTTCTCTGTCTTTCCTTAAAAAGTGTATTTCGAAACCAGTGCTTGATAACTTTTTGAGAAAGGCCAGATTTCTCTGCCATTTCCTGAATCTGTTCTTCACTTGGAGAATTATTGATATCAAAATAAGCTCTCAGGATTTTTAGTTGATCATCTGTAATTCTTGTCCTTGGGCGTTTAAACTGAGAATGCCTTAAGAAGTTGGGATCCAACCCAAGCTGTTGCTGGCAAAGCTGAGTGAGGTCTGCGGAGAGCGCATCCATTTGGGGTAGCTGCAGGGCAAGCTGAGGGGGCAGCGCAGGATGCTGCACAGGCTGCATCATGATGGAAGGGAAGAGTGGAAGGTCCAGCGACACGGGCAGCTGCACTTGTGGGGGCGCGGAAGGTGGAGGAGGTGGGGGAGGA
>PVIR01002525.1:0-14572 GCA_004026965.1 Petromus typicus | reverse complement strand
CGAGCAAATTTTTCTAGTGCTCCATACGGAAAAAACTGCCCATGTACATGTTCTTGGTGACTTTTTAAAATGAGAACATTGGAGAACAATTTGCCACACTTGCCACACTCCAGTTTGTCGGTGTTTTCGCTCTCGCCATTTTTGCCCTTTTTCTGTACCTTTTGCCTATTTTCATTATACTGAATGACCAGTTCAAAACCAAAATTTTCCAATAAAGCTTTGGCTGCATTTCCTCTAGCTCCGGAAGCTATTCGGGGTGGAGGGATGGAAGGTTCTGTAGATTTTTGCTTCTTTGTGTCTTTGCCTTCTTTGAGTCCTTCACCTTCACTTGTAAATTCTTGCTTTGGTTTGTCTTGTTTTTCAGAAATCTCTTCTGCCTCCTTATATGATGACATGTCCTTCATAACCTGGCAGTCTGTATTTGCCAGATTACTTTGTTCTTGTTTCAATAATTTGCTTGTTTGTTGTTGTTGCTGCTGCTGCTGCTGTTGTTGCTGCTGTTGCTGTTGTGGCTGCTGCTGCTGCTGCTGCTGCTGCTGTTTCTGAGACTGCAGCTGAGGCTGCGTGGCTTGGTATTGTGCTTGTTGCTGTAGAATTTGGAGTTGAGTTTGGCCAATGTGGTGTTGGGTTTGAATCTGCTGCTTCAGGTCTTCCAGCAAGGAGCCAGCCATTCCCGTCATGCCTGGCATACCAAACGTGGCAGAGCCTGGCAAGCCCAAATCTGGACCCAAGCTAAACTCTGTCCCTGGGATATAGAATGGAAAGAGAAACTGAGGCTGCTGAAACTGCAGCAGTGCTTCAGGTGTCATAGGGAAATGAGGTAAAAAGGCTGGGTTGAGAAACTGCGGCTGAAAGAATGCAGCTTGCTGTTGTAACTCATGCTGTAGTTGCATCTGTATCTGTGCTGGTGACTGCGGCGGGTGATGTGTAGGCTGAGCAGAGATTAACTCAGGAGTTGGCTTTTTATTTAATTCTTTGGCATCTAAGAGGGTATCTTTGCTGTTGACTGCTGCTAAACTCATAGAATCTAACATCCCTTGGCCAGAACTATTCACATTTGTTGCAATGCTGTGCCCGCTGGGCACATGCCCACTTGGCTCCAGCTTCGCGGCCCTGGCCTTTGTCTGGTGGAGCACAGACCTCATGTGGATTTCCAGTGTTGAGCTTTGGCTGTATGCAACATTGCAGATGCTGCACTTGTAGGGTTTGTTATCTGTGCTACTGTTGGTTTCTTGTGGGACAGGACTTGAGGCTTCCTGCAGGACTTTTTTCAACTTATGCAGGTGAGACACTGAATTATAATGGACCAAGAGTATATTTTTTTGGGTGAATGACTCTTTACACACTGTACATTTATAAGGACGAGATGGATCAAGGAATTTCTCCATTGTAAAATTGGGCCCTTTTCTAAAAGGTAAGGTCCGCTTTGGTTCAGAGCCCAAGTCATCTGGAATAGAGCTACTGTCACTCCCTACAGGACTTGCCTTCCCTTCGTGGTCCACCTCATACTCTCTGTCCATTTCCTGCTCTAAGCTGTGGTCATCCTGGGCCACAGTTTCACTCTCTGCCCAGAGTTCACCATTCATGGGCAAGGAGGCATATAACTGCTGAAGTTCAGCTTCACTCAGTTCGGGGTGGCCTGCTTCCAAGTGTTTTTTTAAAGCCTGGAATGTGCGGAAACTACGCTGGCAGAGATTACACATCGTTGCAGCCCGAATGGCATGGTACTGGGAATGTATCTGAAGCTTCTGCATAGTTTTAAAAGCCAAGCTACAATGGTTGCAACGATACTTATACACGTGGCGATCAGAAACTGAGAGCGGTTGTCTTTTTTGTTGTTCGCTTAGTTGATCTTGCAGTGTGTCGATTTTCACATCCTTATTGCTATTTTTATTCCATTCTGATACTTCTGAAGGTTCCTTGGTTGGTTTCTGCTCCTCACTCTTTATTTCCACACTAGCCTTTGAATCTTCATGACCTGCTATACTTTTGTCATCCACTGGGCTTTCACCTGTCAGGAAAAAGAACAAACATGTCTCACAGGAAGAAAGTACTGCATACGTGTCACTACGTATGGTAACTAGGAGCTCAAAAAGATTTCTGCTTAACTGATTCTTGGAGGAAATATTTATTGACTAGCATGTAGCTGGGTAGTGAGGACATGAAAGCAAACAAAAAATAATCTTTCCTGACCTCAAAAAGTTTCAGGATAGAGAAGAAAACAATTAAAAATAACCACCGTATATATGCTACAATCAGCATGACACCACTGGGCATAATCTTGGTGTGCGTGAATTAGAACACAAAGTGTCCTTGGCTGTTTGACAGTTGGGTTCCACAAGCATAAGTGGAGAAAACCAGATGCCAAATATGCCTTAAGAAATGGATATTCTTGGAAATGGCTATTTGTTTCCCCTTGTGAGAAAGATATTGTGAGCAACTTTTTCAAAATCTTTGATAGTAAAAATCTCAGAGCCCTGGCATAAAGGCAAGCCCTTGAGTATCTTCTCTGCAGAGCTTGACTGGAGAGCAGCATACCTGAATATTTTCCAGAGCCCTCAGCTGTTGTGGGGGCAGGCGTGTCCCGCTCTGACTTCTCAGGGGTGGCTGTTGGGAGTAGCATGCTGTTTGGCATCATCACATCAGGGACAGGCACCTTTGAAAACCAAGAGGTTTGTGTTGAAGGTCACCCAGAAATCCTAAATTCTACAACATAGTCCATGGCACAGTGAATACAGCCTATTTGCAATTTTCTAACCAAAGTAGCTACATCCCTTTACATTTCAGATGATTGCTTTTACAATACTGCATTTTATTATTTTAAAGTATTACAGTTTGAGGATTTTTATAGATCTACTTTTTATGATGATAATCAAGAAATTTTAAACTCAACATGATTGACATGAATAAAAAAAAAACTACAGTGAGGTATGTGCTCAGAAGAGAGACAGTTCTATCAACCCATAATTACAGATATGCACTGATAGCGTCACACGGATCATGTCATACAGGCATCCACATTTGTTGTCCTTACTGTCATAAGTAGCTTCTCCACACAGTCTGGCGACACACTGTGCAAGTGTGTCAGATGCAGCTGTAGATGCATTTTGTTGCTGAGGACATCCTGGCACAGAGGACAGCAGATGACTGGCTGCACCGAGTGCTGTGACAGGACATGCATCTGGATCCGGCTTTGGTCCCTACTATTGTAGTTACAGTACGGACACTGATAGAACTGGAAAAGATCGGAGAAGCATGGCCATTTCGAATTAATGCATTTTGATGACTTCAGAGAGTTAAAATTCATACTAAGATTTAATAATATTGCCTCATATAGTATCTGTGAGCATTTTAAAATTCAAAATTTGGGGCCAGGGATATAGCTCAGTGGTTCA
The DNA here is from genome assembly GCA_004026965.1 of Petromus typicus. NCBI lineage: Eukaryota > Metazoa > Chordata > Mammalia > Rodentia > Petromuridae > Petromus > Petromus typicus. Next base: position 11,177 of record PVIR01002525.1, on the reverse strand, counting down.
AGCACCTGTTTTGCAAGTACAAGGACCCAGGTTCAATCCCCAGTAACAATACTGGGCGTGGAGACTCACACCCAGCAGCAACCAGTACCACATACCACAGTGCCGGGCGTGGTGGCTCACACCTGTAATCCCAGCACTCAGGAGGCAGAGGCAGGAGGATTGCTGTGCTGTGAGTTTGAGGCTGAGCTCAGGGCCAACCTGAACCACAAAGTGAGACCCTGTCTCAAAAAATCTTAAAAAAAAAAAAATTCAAAATTTGGGACTCAAACTATTAAGAGTCAATAAATAGAGAAATAATATATTTATGCAGCAAAGGGAAAACAATGGCTGAAGATGTAGCTTGAGTGGTACCCTGCCTACATGAAGAAGCACAAGGGCCTGAGTTCAATCCTTGTACTACAAACAAAACAAAACAAACAAACTAGCAAACAAAAACAAGTAATATATTTACCTGTTCATGACAGAATTTATTGTCCTCTGTAGGTTTTGCCTTTTTTGTTGCAACATCCTCTTCTTTTGCCAGCAAGAGTGGCTGGGCGCCCCCTGCCACACTGACTTTTAGCTCCTTCTCTGGTGTGATGACTCCTGATCCCCAAAAGCAATAGAGCAAATCAGTTTATAAAAGCTTACAATGTCACAATCAGAAAAAAGTGTATTTTTCAAATAACTATAAATCCACATCCACTGAATCACAAAAACAGAAGCACACAAGCATTTTGAAAGCTTCTAATTTCAGAAAGCAAAAAGACATTGAGTTTTGTCCACCAAGTGGACTTTCTAAATATATTTTGAAATGTACTCTTGTCTCCTGTTTAGACAACCCCGCGTGGCCTTGAAAGGCTCATCGACACCACGTGCCCTCCAGTGTCTCAGAATGCCTTGATCACATTAAAATCAATCTACTCCCATTCACAAATACCAGCTTTAGAAAATCATTATTTTTACTAATATTTAGTTTCCTCTCCTATTGGTTTTCTAATGCTTGAGTGTTAAGATTTCAATTATCTTAGAAGAGCTGCCTACTTATAATTCAAGATATAAAATAATAATGTTTTTTATGTCAGGAATGGATTTGAAAATTAAAAGGATTTAAAAATTAACCATGGATTATATTTTTGCTGCCATGAGTAAAATTCTCCTTGCTATAGATATTTCAGCAGGTTCCTGGACACATAATATTACTGTGTAAATCTCAAGAAAGACAATTGTTTCATGAGGTTAATCCAAATGTTTGGTGTTAAAGATGATGTAAATTTTTACCCAGATGAGCAATGTAGCATTTAGGAGCCTCACACACATCAAAGAAAAGAGCACAATTCTAATTTCCCAATCTAGCAGAAAATTCTTTCTAGCATCAATTTGCTCTATAATCTCCTCTCTGAGGCTGGATATTACAGCGTCATTGGGTAGGCATGTCACATACATCTCACGACAAACACAAAACCTCATTTACCAGCCATTCCAATCTCATCATAGCGAGCTATCATCTGACCTTTTTTCTGCTGTTTATTATGAGTATTTCTAATTTTAACTTTCAATTTTCACCATCTTCCAGTCAATTTGCAACTAAATTATTTCCAGGGTGAGGACACTATCACTGGACAACTGGGTGCAAATACATCTTGAAATGCAATGAAGCTAAGCCATTGATTGCTATCAGGCCCTGCGTAAATATATAGTCCAGGCATAATCTGATTGTATGGTGTGCATGAAGATTTATCTTGATTTTTTTCAACACATACTGTTCATATAAATGAACAAATTGTACCTTACTGCAAAATAACCCAGTTTTAATTTACAAATAAGGTCAAGCATGTTGTGGAAACAAAGTAAAAATGAACAAAATTAAGTCAACTCTATTTCTACCTGGCCAGAGATGAATGTTTTCTATCATTTAGATAAATTCAGAAATTTTGTATGGAGAAATTTTAAAAATAAAAGTTATTGGAAGAGATCAAAATTAAAATAAAACTTACAATGACAATAATTCTACTCCATAGGTGTTTGTGGAATTTACAGAATGGTTCTAAGTTTTCAATAGACTGCACTGACAATTGACTTCTAGAACTATGGACACTAGATTTTATTAGAATTGGTACATATTGGCACATGCTTTGAAGAAACTGAGTTTCTAGATTTCTTTAAATGTTTATTACATTTACATTTCAATGAATTAGGACTAAAAGTCTCATATTGATTCATAAATATCTAATAATATCATATCAAATACTTGTTAAAAACTGGGATGTTTATCCCTGTTGTCATTCTAGAATCAAACTTTATATTTCTTTCTCTAGAGAAATACATAATGTACTTTGTACTATCGTTTCAAAAGTAATAAAAGCTATTTGCATATAAATTTTTCTGTTTAAAGTGTCAGTCCAAGTTGTACAAAATGATTGTCACTTAATGCAGTGAGTGACTCTATAAAAGTTTTTTAAAAATTCCCAATAATGAGTAACACAGTTTCCTTAAGAAAGTAATTTTTTTGTCACTCTTCCTTATCATTTTTTATATGTATGTTAGGATTGGAGGAGACCAAATACAAATTTGATTCAAGACTGTCACATACAAGTTGAAAAATAATTTTCATCATTTTTGTTGCCTTCAGGCCTTTTGGGGCATCAGAAATGTAATAAACCTTCCTGAAACTTCTAGCTCTATTAACTATATACGCATGACATATTTCCATAGGTGATGATATATATCTTATTCTAATATTGATACTGTTTAGGATGAAAATAGTATTAATTTTAAGGTTTGGAATACTTTGTTAAAGCAATATACTGGCATGCATGTTTGTTATAATTAATACCATGCGTTTTAAGGATATATTGTTTTATATATATTAATATCAAAAATATAATTGCTTTTAAATTGTATGATGTTTCATGTTGCATCAAGAAAGTAAAAGTTGTAGAGGCTATATGATGTGATCATTGCAGTAATTGTTGGAGATCATATTTAATTCAATATATATCAAATCCAGTATTTTTTTGGCTAATTTCTTTAATTAAAACATCATGCCCATGTAAACTGGGAGTCTCTGAAAGACAATTTTCCTTTAATGAGTTTCATGAAGTTATAAATAAAGAGCAGCCTGTCCAGCTTTAGATAAGCAGCCCAGAAATGCAAGCTATTGCTACTAATAAGAAGCAGAGGACACTGAAATGTAGTAACATGACAAAAACAGCCTCATGAGGGCAAAGTAGGTCATCAGTATTATTTGAAAAAAGAATGTAAGTCACATCTTATGCCAGAATGCGCTGAATACTATAAGAGGTACTGTCTTAAATTTAATATTATGGCATTCTTGGTAAATTATAGGAAATCAACTTTGAGGACTTTTTTCTGAATTTGTTATACTGGAAATGCCTTATAGTTAGATAGGGCCAATTAATTTTAGGAAGGTTTTGATTAACTTTTATTACTCATAGCATATTTTTGCAACTTTATTTGAAATAAATCCTGTTTTATCGTAGACCAGAAAATAAATTAAAATAGAATCAGAATTTATTTTGCATTATTAAGAACATGACAATATCCTCAAAGAACAATGCCATTTTAAATGAATTTTAACTAAAAAAGAAGTCTAATTACAAATAAGCACTGCCAAATAGATAAGCCAATGATTATCTGTCAGTTATAGGATTATTTAACTTCCATGAGATATCTAGTGTAAAAATGACATAACTCATTTCAATTTAGAAGCTGCCTACTTAATAATTCTCAATCCCTAAAATACAGAATGTTGTATAATGGCTTATACTCATAACAAGTGATGAAAATCCAATAACACAAAGCAAACCTTGGGAAAAAAAAAACAATAAAAAACACTGAGTTATTTATGAGTCAATATATTTGATAAAATTTGAATATTATAAAACTTGGATATAACAGATGCTATTCAACTCTAAACAATTTTAAATTATAATTACCAGTATGGTATTCTTTCTAATGAGACTAGAATGAAAGGATAATTTTAATTGCAATAATGAAGGTTAATTTCCATCTTTCCTCATGTTTACTCCCTTATTAAAGTGCGGTCCCCTTAGCCACAGTAGAGACATATTACATTTTCAATGCAAATGTATTAATCGGGATAAACTCTATATTAATTCTTGTACTGCACAGAGCTATAATTTGGATTATAATTAATCTAAAGTGGCACTAGATTTAAATGACAATATAAATGAGGCATTAGGAGGCTTTTCTATTATGAATGAATATTCAACAAATATAACTTGCATATTGCCAAGTCTCATTTCAATAGCTCAACTCCTACAGATTAAAGTCAGCAACTAGGAACAACAGCTTTCACAGACACAGTCTTCCTACCATCTATTAATTCCTTTATGCTTAAAAAGTTCTTTTGAACTGTTTTGCCATCTAACATAGTAAGACACTAATTATAAGTTTTTTACTATTCTTTTGATAATTATAGCTGTACAAAAATATTCCTATGGGTGTGTTTATTCAATTGTTAGAAATATGTACAAGGGAAAATCATATAATAATTTTTTAACCAACAAGTCAGTTTAGAAAGAACAACAGTTTGTTAGAAGTTAGTTTTGCATAACAAAGATGGTCTTGGAAAATGAAATATTTGTATTTCAGCATTTACTTCTGTTTGATTCTTGTTTACAGCTCCTCTTTATCTCAATAGCTATATCAGAGGAGGTGTTGTCACAGAGATAAAATTTAAGTTACTACTATCATGCTTTGGTCTGTATCTTCTCATGCACCCAAGTCCTGTCTGTGTGGGACAATTTGGCACCCAAAGAAGGACAATAACTCATTAGGCCATTAGGCAGCAACTGAGCCCATTGCTTATGCAGAGCAGTAAGCTGCAAAGCCCTGTAGTATGTTCCCAGCAAGATTCGTTCTTTAAAGGTAAGATGTGATCCATCTTCAAGGGGTTCCCAGAATACACTCTTTACAAGGTATTAGTAATTAAGTATTTGATATCAAGTATCATGACATGGCACTCAATAAACACTGACATGATATCTGTCTTTTAATTTTTATTTTAATTAGTTCATGTTCAATTACAGGAAGTTGGTGCATATATATATATTTATATATGGTGCATATATTTATATATATATGGTACATATATATATATATATATAAAGTTATATATATATATATGACACATCTTAACTTTTTTTCATCCCCTTCCACTCTCCTCTTTCCTGCTTCCTGCTTCCTGCCACCTCTTGGTTACTTTCCCTCTTATAAATGATTTTTTTTTTTCTGAAACAGTCTCTCGCTTTGTAGTTCAGGCTGGCCCTGAGCTCACTATGCAGCCCAGGTAAGCCTTGAACTCACAGCAATCCTTCTGCCTCTGCCTCCTAAGTGCTGGGATTACAGGCATGAGCTACCATGCCTAGCACTGTGATATGTGGTATATGGTACTGGGTATCGAACTCAGGACCTTGTTCTTACAAGGCAGGTGTTGGAACCATTGAGCTAAATCCCTGGCCCTGCAAAAGATTTTGTATGTGCTTCTCTCTGTGTCTTGTACATGATTCTGAAAAGTCAGAGAGATGTGCTTCACAATGTTTTAGTTCTGATATGCGAGAGATGTTCCTGAATACAGGCAACATCCTGCCTTCCCTGTATTGGTCCCATAGCTAGTCTCAGTGATGTCTATCATACAGTGAATAAACTGACCACCCTTCCATGCGCAACCCTTTTCAAATGCAGTTAACATGGTACCACCCTTGACATGAACCAACCATGAGATGCTTCAACTTTCTTGTGAGTAGTCTGAGGATCCAGCCTACAAATAGCCTGCTATTCAGCATCTTCTCAGAGATTCAGCTTTAGGCTCAATGCCAAACTTATATCCTCTTTGTTTAAATCAAATTAGAAGCATATGTTACATACTGCATCCTAGAAGTAGATAATAACGGCACTTTTTTCACTGGACTCTCATAAAACAATTTACCACTGAACAAAGAGGGGGAGAAGAGCAAGGTATCACTTTAGATAATTTTTGAAGGAAATGCAAAGCTTAGATTTGTAAAGATTGTATTATAAATATGGGTAATTTGGGTTTAAATAAACTCCTATACAAATGATACATAGTATATAATCCAGTATCTGCAGAGTGAATACAAGCTTCTTTCTGTGCAGCTGTCACTGGAATTCAAGGAGAAGATAGATGACTACCTGAAACTAATAGGCTTGAACCCATTGCCGCACTTCTGCTTCAATGAGTCCAACATAATAAAACTAGGTATAGCGTGCAGCAAAAGTAGCCAATGTAATATTCATTGCAACCATAGATTTCCATCTCATACATACAAAGCATGGATGAAGCCATATATTTGCCAAATCAAACACAGAAAAAGCCTTAGGTATCCACACCAGATGCTGGCTTAGGGCTTGTTTGTGCACAAGTAAATGTCATGACATGAAGGTTTGTTTTCAAAGACAGTAGCTTTCATTACTGGGATTTGTCTGTTCTAGAAGATCAAAATTACCCAGGACCTAATCCCTTTTCAATGATATTTCCTCTTTCTTAGGCTGAATCATCTGTAAACTTTTTCACTGGATTTTGTTTGAAATGCCTCAAATAGATGCCCTTAAAAAGGGCAAATTCCTGAATGTAAGTTTCAAAAAAAGGAAGGAAAAACAGCATTTATTTTTAGGGTTACATGGTTTGGGACGAGGCACATATGATTGAATGACAAAATTCAAGTGATATCTAAACCCGTGTTTATGAAAAATTAATATGCCATCAGAGGAATCACAAGTATAGCTAAGATTAATGAAAGGCGCTTAAAAAATTACAAGCACACAAACTGATTTGATTAAAAAATAATCTCGCTGGTTGTCCTGTAATATTCTTCAACTTATCCACATCTCTTCTGTCAGATGGTTATGATTAAAAATAGGTCAATGGGAGGCTACTGATAGAAATCACATGCAAAACGCACATGCAATGAATAGCAGTGGGAATGTTCAGACAGTTTAAAATGAATAAAAGCTTTTAATAAGCTTGCAGGGGGGGGGTAAGAGAAAGGTTTATTGCAGGGAAGAAATGGGTGTAAGAAATGAAAGACAAAAGAGCCCATCATCTTACCAGAGTCTTTACTGGAGTTTTTGCTTTCACTATTGTCTCTCTCACTGGGGTCTTTCTCATCATCCTCAGCCACTGTCGTAGGCTTACTAGCTCCTTCTGCCTCTTCACTTTGCTCTTCTGTTAAGAAACACACATGAGTTAGCAGAACTGAAAATTATCCAAAATATATACTAAAACTTAAAAAAAATCTTTGCAAATTATCTTCAGATAGTCTTACTCACAAAAAGATATATGATCATACAAAAGTTTGCATCAGAACACATTGAGCCCATCAGTGCATATTTTTATGTAAAGCAACATTGTCCATGTCCACTGAGAGCAAGTATATGTACCAAATTAAAAATAAAAGGAATCATTGTTAGTATGGTTCACAGCAAAGGGGAAGAAAATATAAGGGGCAAAGCAACTTTGTAATTTCAACAACAGTAGAAACCTGAAGCAACAGGGACTCTTCTCTATGGACTTCAATAGGTACCAGATTCTTAGAAATAATTCTTAGAGAAATAATGTGATAATAATGGATTACATAAAAGACAGATGTACCCCTGGATTCAGACTCCAGATAGGAATTCTTTGATATTTCATTGAACAAAGATATCGACACTTCAGTTACCTTGGAGAATGTATATATGTGTGTATATATATGTATATATATATATATATATATATATATATATATATATACATATATATATATGCTAGACGGGACCTAGGACACAGCAAGGTAAACTTGTATGACAACTCCATCACCCACACCTCATTCAAGGGTTCACACCAGCTAGATTACATGGAAATCCTCACAGTAACTCAAACCTATTTAATTATTCTGTAAATCTTAGCTATGCCACTGCTGGTAGACTAATCTGTTTATGCGGTTAGCTTCGATGCTGGGGCAGCGCAGCACTAATCCGTGAAAGGCCCACTGTTCTCTCTCATCCTGCGATCGTTTGTCTCTCAGTGTGCTGATGTCACATTTTAATGAATTTTTAGCAATCTGAGTAATGCCAGATAACCGAGCTCGCAACTCCCCGCAGCATGGCATGCTGTTTTGATTGCAGCACAAAAAATAAAAATCCTATTCCTCGGTTCAGGTAGGAATTACATAAATTAGATGAAGAAGGTAAAATGGGATTTGAAGCACCAGGCTGCTCAATTTCATAAAATCTTTAATGACCATATAAATTAACCCTGGAAAGGCAAAAGGTCATCGGCACACATTTGCATACGCTCTTCTATTTGCTTTTGATAAGCGGAGCTTTTATGCAGAGAACATGATACAATTAACCCTTCAATAGCCATACAAAATGTTGCCACGGACATTTTAAGTGTCAAGCATTAACTGAAAATTACACACTGAATAAAATTTTCATTGCAAATGCTATAGTGATTGAAAGGGGAAATCGTGGCCCTTTCCACACCCCATGTTTTATTAATAACATTCTGACAGCAGAATGAAATATCCACTGTCATAGTAGCAGCTGAGCACACACACAAAAAAATCTATTTAGTGCCTCACTTGCCAGCCATGTTCTGCAACTGTGTGAGAGGAGAACAGCAGAGGGGCTGCTCAGGGCTCCATTGGAAAAGCCAAAAAACTAAAAGGAAAGTGAAGAGATTTAAGAGATTCAGAGTAAAATGGTTCAACTGTGAGTCCTTCCAGGCGCCACACAAATCTACTTATTCTGCTGGCCTCTGCATGAAAGCAGAGAGAAGGCCCTTCGGGTAGCTGGTCTCGTGAGGACTCGAGTAAAGATTTCTTTTCAAGAAAATACACATGAAAACTTTTAAGATGACAGAGAACCAACGTTATCTGGCTTTCCACTGCTTTCATCCATTTGTGACAATTACGGGTCAACCACAGGTTCCCTCCTCTCCGCAGCAGCCTCGGCTGGTGAGGACGGCAGCTGCCATAGGTTTGCAAGGCTGGGAGGCCGAGGTCATGGCGGACTGGGCTATGTTCCCGCCGACTCTACACATGTGCCATCATATCCAGTGTCAGGCCCACGGCAATTACTTTTCACCACATCCAGGGAAAGGGATGCAAGGCTTTTTTGAGTAGATTTACTAGACTTTTCCCTCCGGGCTGGAAAATGAAGTGTCAGAGTGCTACTGAGCATCCTTATCTTGAGGGGACATAAAATCATAAGGGCTATCGCAACCCACATTAATAAAACATTGTGTCAGGAGAAGAAGAAAATGATGAAGGCACTAAAAGAAAAGCTACAGTAGAATCTGGGTCTCATCAGACAGATTTTGCAAGGTCCTCTTCTTCAATTTCTGGTATGTGTTTTAAGTGTGAGAGAAATTCCCAGACACGTTCCTCTATACATCACTGTGGTGTCTGACCTCAGCCTGACCCTGGCAACAGTTTGAGAAATCTGAATGTGAACAAAGACCCTGTGTCCACAGCAGGGAAAGATTGTGGGATAGACTCTCCCCATCAGCTTAATCGCAAACAGCAGTTCTGAGGCCATAACTTTGCCCAGCCGCTTTAAGCTTCAACTCATAACCCTTAGAGGTAGATTTGCCTGCAGTACTCCTGGTCTTGTGACTTTCTTTCTCTCTCTTTTCACTTTTTCCTTTGAAGTAAGCAAGCAATTAGCTGTAGTGCTCAAGCAATTTGACCTGTTTTGTGGTTTCAAAGGTGAAAGCTGTTTATTACAGGTAGGCTCTTTGGAGTCATAAGAACTTTGCAAATTTTTAATCATGCAAAAAATAATTACAAGGTAACTTATACACACCATAAAGTTTCATTTAAGTCAGAATAAAAGGTTACTTTCATTCTCAAAGGGAGTTTTAGAAATAACTGTGACATTCCTCATAAAAATATCCTTCAGAGTCAAAGTAGTAGTGTGAAGAAACCATAGGTTAGGTTTGGGGGTGGAGGGAGAATGAATGACTGTGTTCTAGTTTTCAACTACCGTGTTTCCTCAATTACAGCAGCCCATAGAATTGAAGATATTTTTAAGAAACATGTAACTGTGTATTTTAAAAAATCTTATAACGGAAGGGTACAAACACATTACAGAAAATTCCAAAATAAAGTAACTTTTATTTTTGTCAGACTCTTCTAGCTATGGCACCTGAAGTGCCTAACAGAGATATTAAAACAGGCTGTTCCCCAGCCCTTAGCAGGTCTAGAATGAGAGCTGGGAGCTTCCATTTGTCATCACTTACCAGGTGCTGCTGATGTCCTGATCCAGATCACATTCTGTTAACACCATTATGAGCTGCCACCTGTTTGTAATATGCTCTCCCTTCCTATCCATACCATTATATTTCTTTAATGACCTAGGACAAGTTTTCTTCAGTGTATAATGTCCACTTCAACCTTCATAACCAACCTAGGAAATATTAGTTTCAATATCTGGAAAAATGGGGTTAACAATGTCTACCTCATAGGGTTGTTGTGAGGGGAGTCTATGAAAATCCATCATGATAGGGGCCGGGGAGTTAGCTCAGTGGTTCCAGCGCCTGTCTTGCAAGCGCAAGGGCCTGGGTTCGATTCCCTGGTAACCACATAACAATACTGGGCATGGAGACTCATGCCCAGCAGCAACCAGTACCACATACCACAGTGCTGGGTGTGGTGGCTCACGGCTGTAATCCAGCACTCAGGAGGCAGAGGCAGGAGGATTGCTATGATGAGAGTTTGAGGCGGAGCTCAGGGGCAGCCTGAACCACAAAAGCGAGACCCTGTCTCAAAAAAACTAAAAAAAAAAAAAAAGAAAAAGAAAAAGAAAAAAAAAAAAAAGAAAAGAAAATCCATCATGATAGAGCCTACTTATGTTATTTATCATAGTATCAAACATTGTTTTCTTCTCCAAATGGTCTTTTCTGGACTTTGAACTTGTGTCTGGAAAGTTACATTTTGTGTCCTGTGTTCTGCTGCCAAGTAGTTTGACAACTTACCATGTGTGTGGAAATGAGCTTTGTGTTGCCTATTTGCCCTATCAGTAAACATGTTATGAAATGAGAGATCATTTGATTTATCTTTATGCCAGAAGTACCTGGAATATGGTAGGAAGGCAAGATGTATTACTTGGAAGATTGAATAAATTTAATAAACAAATCTGGGAAGAGG
>PVIR01002524.1:7452-101617 GCA_004026965.1 Petromus typicus | reverse complement strand
AAGAAGAAAATGACAGAGAAAAGGATATCAAGTGACTAAGCACAAAGAAAGCATGAATTGTATCAAAATCAGACAGAGGGTACTTAAGATTGAAATCCTAACCACAGTAAAGAGGGTCATGACATGGTGGCAGGGACACAGTTAGAAGCCCATGTGCACCAAAGGTAATAATCCAGGGAACCTACTAAGAAATGGAATTTTAATTGCTTCAGAGCACATCAGAATGCATGTTCCTGACATAGATAGATCTGCTAGATCTAAACAGGCATAATATAATCAATAAGCTTGAGTTTTAGGTAAAGCCCGTAACATCCTTTGAACAGAGCATACCTTTGTGTGTGTATGTGTATGTGTCTGTGAAACATATAGTCATTATCTAACAATTGTTTTCAGAGTCAGGTCAGGTGGCATATGCCTGTAATCTCAGCTACTCAGGAGGCTGAGGCAGGAGGATGCAGATATGTAGCCAACCCAGGCAATTTATTGAGACTTTGTCTCAAAATAAAGAGCTCGAGATGTAGTTTAGAAGTAGAGCACTCATGGGTCTAACCCACCAGTACCACCAGAAAAAAAGTAAGAGTATCCACTATGTGTTGTTTTATGGGCTGAGGAAATCACAGTGAATCAGAAAGACAAAAATCCCTGCCCTTGGGGAACTTAGACTGTAGTTACTAGTAGAGAAATCCCCAGTAGCTTTTTAAAAGTAAAAATCATGAACCATAAAAGATTTCTGGACAGATACCCTCAGTGCAGATACGTGTGCATTCTTTCATAGTTCTCTGCTTGGAAATTAGCAGAGTAATTACTATTCGTGTGACTATGACAGATTCTCAAACTCTCATATATTCTTGAATTCCTTCTCTTCTTCAGTTTCTTCCTGTATTCCAGGTACGCCACAGCAAAGTCTTAGGTTGGTTGGCAGGTGTGTGAAACTCGTGTTTGTGTTACCAGCTTTTTAACAAAAAGAAGCGGCCAGGACTGAGACCCTTTGAAAGTGGTAGTACTGACTAGGAACCAGGTCTGCCTTCTTTTTTTGTCTGTTCTTCTACATTAACTTTCTGTGTAACTAGGAATTCTTTTCTTGTGAGTGTTTCGAATAAACTTTCCCTCTTAGGCATATGTGAAGAAAATCCTGGGTAAATGATAGTCCAGATTAGTAAGGCCCTGGCAGAAATGATGAGGCCTGAATGGTGTATAGAAGCCAAGGCTGAAGCCGTGGCCGTGTCCCCAAAGGGTCCCTGGCATCTCAGCCACCTGGTCTTGGAGCTCAGGGCCAGTGGTTTCCATCCCAGCCCATGCTGGGACTGTGGGGTTGGCAGAGGGAGGAAGGCCAGAGGAAGTGGGCTGCTCAGCGCAAGGCCCAGGGAGGCCCTGGAAGGTTCACTAGCCAGATGCCAGGGGACAGACAAGGAAGGAGAGGGCCAGAGCTGCTCCCACATCATGGAGCGGCCAAGTGGCACCTGGCCCTGAGCCATGCAGCAGGACAGCAGCGGCCAGTCAGGGCAGGGCTGATGCACAGGCCCTTTGTCTTGTCACAAGGGTGCATGGGGTGGGCAGAGGGGCCCACAGAGGCTGCCCCGACCTCTCCCAAAGCCCAATTTGTCTGTGGAGCTATAAGGTTTGGGGCCACGTTTATCCACCCGTGCCAGCACACCTTCTTCAGCACCAGTGTGAGTACAAGAGGTGGGTGCCCAGACAGGAAGTGCCCACGGTGCTTGCAGGGGTCTCTGGTGCCCCTCTGCCTGCTCACATACCTGGTGTACCCTCCTCTCCCTCACCCCAGATGCCCATCCTCTCACCCATCCCTCTGTATCTCCTTATCTCCAGTTGGCACAGATGTGGAGCAGGTGCAGTGCATCAGCCCTAGCTGGTGGGGCCAGGACATGGCAGGGGTGGGCAGAACGGAGGGCCGTGCCAGGCTCTGAATGGCCTCTTGGGAGACAAGATGTCATCTTCGCTGTTAACTTGCACCCTCCTCATGGCACAGGTGCCTGGTTCCTGGCTGGGGTGGTGACAAGACAGTGTACCCACATGGGGGTCAGGCCAGTCGTGCCAGCTATTACAGGTCAGGTACCCCTGGCGCCAGCCGAGAAGGCCTGAGGGCTGGACCACAGCGGCCTGCGTCCTGAGCCCAACCAAGTGTAAACACACAGACGCCACCAGAGCGCTGGCGGCTTTGAAGTCTGTGCCATGCTGCCTCCTGGCTCCTGGCTCTCTCCCCTCCAGAGCTGGTGGCTTGTCACAGGTGCCTGAGGCGCCAGGGAGTGTGCCGGCCTGGGGCACAGGCTGCCCTGCCACCCACCCCTGCCCCGTGCTCCTTGTTGCCCTGGAGCCCAAGGCTCTGAGCTATGTCACCCTCCATGGGGAGCCTGAGAGGTTAGAGGCCACGCGTGCCAAGGGCCATGAGCAGGCCCCAGGCCAGGGCTGCGTAGGGCGGAGGAGCCAGGACCTTCCCACCCTCACTCTTCTCAGAGCACAGAGCAGGGCAGACTGGGAGCCGCTTTGCACCGCTCACAGCTGATTTGCTCCCCGCACGGTGCCACCTCCCCGATCTGAATTTGAACAATAGTTCCAGACCTTGGGCAGGTCCCAAGCTTTATCCTGGGAGCCAGGACCTGAAAGAGAGATGCATGTGTAATGACATAATTACGTGCACCTGAAGCCAAGTCCCCACTCCAAGGGGAGACAGTGGGGACTCGCCTGGCATGGAAGCAAGCCCTGGACTTCCTTGTAGAGCCAGCAGCTGCTCTGGGGAGCTCCCTGCCTTCCCATGAAGGCCAGGAGACAGCGAATTATCCATGCGGACGAGGAGAGTCCCCAGCGGGGCTATTGTGCTGGCAGGCTGGCCAGAGTTCAGCATTGTCCCAGGAGCAGGGACCGTGAGCAAGTCCCACAGGCCTGCCTTGAGTTTGATGTCACTGTGATTGATTTGGGAGCGCAAACCTTCCACCTGTTCTCTGTCCTTCAAAGGGTTTCCTTGTCGGCTGTGCTGCTGAGTGGTCTCTGGGGTCCCTGCTTTCTCGGGACGCCTGTGATCTGGAGAAGAGCCTCCCACTGCCCACCCCCAGCAGTAAGCAGATGCAGAGCTGAGCTGTGTCTCCTGCCTCACCTGACATGGAAGACGAAGGATAGAGCTGTCATGAGGTCTCGGCCTCTCGGCCTCATCCTCACCAGACAGCTCCTTGGGCCTGGCATCCCTTCCGGGTCTTGGGTCTTCCAAACAGGCTGGCAGAGAAGAGGTTGCCTGTTGCCACTGGGCAGGACTTGCCATCCCACTATGCCCCTTGCCACAGCCCAGCTCAAGTATCCCAAAGAGCAGACAAAATAGGGCCCCACTGGGCACGTTCCCTGCTGCAGATGGACAGAGCTGGGCCCCGTGTAGGGCCCTGGGGAGCAGGACGGGCTCCTCCCTGCCTGCCAGGCTGTGTTGGGATGGGCCCTGTGGCGTCTGACAAGCTGCTTAGCTATGCCGAGCCCCCAGTTCTAGCAGGACTTTTCTGAAGAGTGAAGCATACTGTGAGTGTGTTTCCCTGTGACATGGCCAGGGACTAGTTCCATTTCCTGTGGGGCGAGGGGCCCCCAGCCTCCTCTCTCATGGGGGTGGCCACACCGCACCCACAATGCCACACCAGGTCACACGCAGGCTCCTGTGTCGGACTGACACACATGCTGCTGTGAAATGACAGCGTGGGTCCTTAGAGTCGCAGGTACCACGCAGGTTCCAGCGCTAACTCCCGTTCCCTGTCCTGCCATGCCTGAGCCCACGGATGGACGGAGACACAGAAGGAACGGGATGTGGTACCCAGCACAGTTGCATCTCTTGGCCAAGCCATGAAGTGTAAGAACCGGAGGGACAGGGACCCTCCCTTTGAACTTGGAACCCTTTCCAAACCCCGACTCCAGCCGGAATGGGAACAAGAGGGGACCGGGTGGCAAGAGGGAGTCCTTCACGCCTACTTCCTCCCGATCCCTGGAACAGTATCGTGGTCATGTAGGTCGGTGAACCAGCCGCCACCCGGGGCCTGGCGCCCGCATGCTGCCCTGCACGGTCACAGGATTGTAAACAAGCCCGGGAGCCCTGGCTGTGCGGCCTCACCCTTTATTTACATAGCACTAAAACTAACTCCGGGGTCATCTCTGTCCGGCAGGAGAGTCCCGGGCTTTTTGAAGTTCCCAGAGTTAATAAGATTAGTCTGCCCTCGTGAGATCCAGGCTCAGGGAAAGACGGGCCTCTGCTGTCTCTGCATTCGGCTTTTTTAAATTAATATTTTGTAACCTAAAGAAAGGAGGGGTGGAGAAGATTCATCTGGGGGACAGGTGGCCTGCCTGTGGCCCGGGCTCTGAGGCTGGTGGGTCCTGCGGGCCATGCTGGCAGCACTGGCATGTGCACTTGCTGGGCTCACTCACAGACACCTCCATGGCAGCCAGCAGCCAAGGCTTACCCCAGAGCCAAGACTGCTTCTCCCCCTTTCCTTCACCCACGGCCCCTCAGTGAGTGCTTGCTCAGCAGGACACGTGGGGCAGCGCTGTTTGAGGCCAGCCTGGGGACAGACCTTTTCTCGATGCCCAGTCCAGGGAGGGTACAGATGGCCCAGCACTGGTGGAGCAGGGCAGCCAGCTCAAGCAGAAGGGGGTATGTTAGAGCAGAGCCTGGATGTGTCAGGTCCTTCCCCATGGATCCGAGGAGAGAGGACCGTGGGCAGGGAGGGTGGGAGGGGACGCCGGGTGACGGCACACCCGCTAGTTGGCGTGGGAAGGTTTCTCGTAGGTTTGACCTGACTAAACTTGCCAGGTGATTTGCTTTTGGTGCCTGCTATCGCGTGTCAGGCACATACCATGGAGGCTGCTGACACCTGTGAGGCCAGCAGCACAGTGCCCGGTGCAGAAGGTCCAGGCCAAGCCACCTGTTCACTGAGAGTCATTCAGCTCTCACGGAGACACAGTTGGCACCAGCTTCAGGGGGAGGCGATACTGCTGAGGGGAAAGTGGCAGAGAAGGCACGGTCTGCCCTCCTGTAGCCACACCTCCGAGGAGCCATGGGAAGATGCACACGTGAGGATGTGACACTGACCTGGGGGTCATCTGAGGATAGACTGGTGCCGGGTGGAATGCAGCAAGGCAAGCTGTGGCCTCAGGGGACAGCAGCCCCCAGTGTGTGTCATCAGTCAGCTCCTCGTCACCAAGACAGCACACATGTCACGCACAGTGCAGGCAGGTTTATCTGGCTCATGGTGCTGGGCTGCCGTTCATGGTCAGCAGCCTCCCAGGAGCAACCGCATGGGGGAGGGGGTGGCAGGGGGCAGCTGCTCACAGAAGGGAGACCAGGAAGGAAGCGGAGGACAGGCAGAGCCAGAGGCCAGAGCAGCCCGTGGCCTCCTCTGCCCAGCCCACTCACACAGCACGTGCTTGGACCGTGAGCCCGAGCAGGGTTGACCTGCCTGTGAGGGATCCAGGCGTGCTCCAGATGCACCACCTCTGACACCTGGACTCCATGGGGACATGAAGGTTCAGACAAGGGGTGGATGCCGTGTCCTGCCTGCTCGGGCAGTGGGCTGGGCCCGTTCATAGCCACACTCCAAGTCACGGTAGGGTCCACGGAGCTAGTGGGAGGAGAGGGAGAGAGTGAGGATGACGGGCTGACATGGCCTGCGACCCTCCCTCAGGCCTCCTGGCTGCCATTCTAGCCTGGGAAAGCCCACCACACTCAGTCCTCACTGGGGTTGGGCCCGGTGGGCGTCAGCTCACAGCAGGAGCCTCACTGACCCGGGGGTCATCTGCCCTCGTGTGACCTGGCCCACTCAAACCTCATCCTGGCCCCAGCTCTAGTCTCTGCAAAAGGGACGAAGCCCTGCAGTGAGAGGACAGAAGCCTGCTGTGGGAGGAGGGGCGGGCTGAGGGCGCCTTTCTGCTGCTGCAGGTGGCCTGTGGAACAGAGGCTGGTTAGAGATAGGAGGGAGCCATCCCAGAGCCATCGGGCCAACCCAACTTGGCGCCCAGGCTGGCTGCAGAGGGTGAGCTGGCAGGAGCTCCAGGGAGAGGTGCACAAAGCCAGGCAGAACAGCCAGGCCCAGTCTGTGCCATCTGGGTGCGGTGCATCTTCCTGCCCTGACTCTGTGGTGTTCCCAGAGGCCCACGCAGACCCGGCCATGGGGCAGGGCCGCCCTGGGGGAGCTCCTGGAGCTGAGTCCTGAAGGACGAGGAGACCCTGTGTGGGAACAAGGCCTGTGAATTATAAAGGGCTGTGCGAGTGGAAATTATTATTCTTATCATTATTTGTATCCAGTTCATCAATCACCGGGGAGAGGAGGAATGCGAGTACCTTTTATCTGCTGCTATGAATCAAATAGAATAGGATATGTTTTTCCAAAAGGTTTTTAGGGTAAATGAGACAGTTTCTGCTTTTCAAAACAATCCATCTGGGGCCTAGGGCCAAGTCTGAGGAGAAACGAGGTGCTTCCAGGGCTGAGAAGAAACCAGCCGTGGGTGCCGAGGGTCCTCGCCTTGGGAGGGAAGCCACCAGCTGCCTCTGCTGCCCAGCGTGCTGTCGTCCTCATGAGAGCTGGCTGGGGTTACAGAGGCCCTATGCCCGTCAGTGCTGCGTCAAGAAGCAGCTCGTGGCGCTCCCCAGAGCTGGTCCCCCTCAAGCCTCCGGTCTTGGTGCAGGGGTGCCCACTTGCTCCTGCTCAGCTGTCCGAAGCTGCCAGCCTGTGGCAGCCCCAGGAACAGAGCTGGGCTTGACTCATACAGCCCTGTCCTCACGTGGAGGCCCAGCCCTGCCTGTTGGGTGACTCCTTGGCTCCCTCCTGACCCCAGTATGCACAGGGCGCTGTTGGCGGGTGTGGAACGGCATGGCCAAAGGCCTACATGCGAAGTCTATACTTCTGTTTAACTGGCTGTCTGACAGGTGGTTGCTGGCTTCTTTTAGTCTTGAGAGTTCCCTCCTGTGAGAGATGGTGTAAGTTTCTGAAAGCCTAAGCTCATGTGATACCCTGCCGTGCAGAAGTCAGGACCGGGAAAGCAGTGCAGGCTTCGCGGGGGTGCCAGGTGGGCCGTGCTGGCTGAGGGGGGCACTGGGCGTGGCTTTCAGAACCGCTACCTGGATCCCGCATGCCCTTTCTGTCAGCCTCCTCCTGGCATGGGCCTGGCCACCCCTCAAGCACAGTTCCTTCTAGATGTGCCCAGGTACCTTCTGATGTAGCTGCCCTAGGGCCAGACTGAGCAGCTGTCACCTTTGGGACCCGTAGCTCACCCTGTGGACTCAGAAACCTGAGGCACAGACAGTAGCTTCCACTGGGAGCCCTTCCTTCTAAGGGTCTGCACATGGCCATCTGGACCTACCCCCTCTCCAGCCTGTGCCCTCTGTGTCCTGCCCCTGCTGCCCCCGCTGACGCCAGAGCCGCACCGCACTGCAGGCTGTGTTACCTCCTGCAGGGAACCTTGGGCGTGTGCAGTCACCCATGTGGCTCGCCAGTCTCAGGCTCTGTGCCCTTTAGTCCCCACTGCTTTGGAGCCTGCAGGGCCAGGAGCACCCTGTCCTCATCTCGTGCCACCCCAGAGTCAGCTTCCTTGTCCCCCTTGGGAGGCCTGTGACTGTTGGGACACAGCAGCCACTTGTGACCAGCTCCCCACCCACCCATCCCCCGCTCATGCTCCACCAAGCCCTGCAAGTATTTCTGTAATTTTAATCTTTACACTTTCTACTAAAGAAACTGAGGCCCAGGGAAGTTAGCACCTTGCCTGGGTCACATGGCTGCTAGTTTGGAGGCAGAGTCTGGCTCCAGAGCAGGTACTATAATCATCCTATTCCCTGCCCATTGCACTGGGGCCCAGTGAATGTCTTGCTGTAGGTTGAGTGGAGATGTGCCAGGCCCAGCCCCTGTGCTGGAGAGTCACAGCACTTGGATATATGTCTTGGGCTGCGGTGGCTGGGAGGTGTAGAGGCCCTGGTGTGAGGGCTATGGCAGCAGGAACGGAAGTCATGGATTGCAAAAGTCAGCTCTGCAGAGCGCTGAGTGACAGCTCCAGGACAGCCCAGTGCATGGCTGGAAAGCCTGGCCAGCTCAGAGTGGCTGCAAATGTCCTCCTGGACCAAAGGAGTCTGTCTTCCCCCACAGAGCATATAAGAGTCACCTGATGGAGATTTTCAAAAACGCGCACATTTTGAAGCCCAGTAGTGAAGAGGATGTCTCTGAAAGTCCCCCGCATGGGGAGGGTGCTCCCCATTCCATCCCTACATCTATCCTTGTTGGTACGGTATGGCAGTGTACCCTCCCTTGCTCTGCACAGAACGTGATGCCTAGGGCCGCTGTGCCTGTGCTGTGTGGTCCTGGTGTGGTCCCCAGAGGCCATGTGGCGCTCGTTCCGGCCATGTGGCACAGGTGTGGCCTCCCATGGGAGGGTGGAGGCTGTGCGCTTAGATCTGTGCGAGGTCCCCCATTGGAGGCTGCCATCATCACAGCCCAGGTTTACCGTGACCAGTGCAACCCACAGAGCAGGGTAGGTGAGAACAGGAGTGGGCCAGCCTGGGAGGAGAGGCCTAGGAGGGGCTTCCAGGAAAGCACAGCTCGCTCGGCGTCATGCTGGACCCTGCAGGGTTTTCCGCCCAGACACCTGCGGAGAGATAAGAGGCAGCAAGACAGCGCTTCAGGGCCCACAGAAGCTGCCAACACTGCTGATACCTCCTCCTCTCTCCACACCCCCATCTGCACAGGCAATGGGCGACCACAGTGTGATCGGCCGCTCCCTGTTCAAGAAGGAGACCAATATCCAGATCTTCGTGGGGCTCAAGGTGCGCCTGTCCACAGGGGAGCTGGGGGTCATAGACAGCGCCTTCGGCCAGAGTGGCAAGTTCAAGGTCCACATCCCTGGTGAGTGTGCCAGCTCCTCCAGCTCCAGGGTACTACCCAGGGCAGAGGAGAGTGGCAGAGATGGTGTCAAGGCGTGCTGCTTAGCTTGGGTGGCCAATCCTGCCTTCCCAGCATGCATCCTGGGAGTCTGGACATGGAGGTCAAGATCTGGCAGGTCAAAGTCAGAGCCTAAGCCCCTGCTTCCCCTTCTGGGTGTGACTGTGGACATGCCCAGAGCCTCGTGAGTGGGGAGTGTTATCGGGCCCGCACACTCAGCAGAGCCCCGCAGGAGGGATGCTCAGCAGGGAGAGGGCTCCCTCCAGGACAGGCTGGCCTTGGTGCTGCCAGGCCAACGGGCAGAGCCACAGGTTGTCTCCCGCACTGACCCCTGGATACTCAGGTTTCAGTTCTACTTGTATCTTACAAGACTTGTGCTAGGCACCAGGCCTTGAAGTGACGGGAGAGACAGATAGTACACCACATGTGTGTGTATGTGCGTATACATGTATGCACAGAAGGGGCATGTGGGCGAGACAGAGGGAATGCTCATATCCACGCACTGTGATTCTTAATCTTTTATTCCCCAACATGGTCTTACAAAAACTTCCCAACGCAGCCAAGAGTTAAAAGATTTCCCCATGAGCCTCAGACCATTCCTGTCCTCTGTCATGGCTCCAGGCTGGTCGTGAGCGCAAGGGGCAGCGACGAGGGGGCTGTCAGCACAGCAATGACCGTCCACAGGGAGATATCCCTGAAGACAGGGCGGTATACCAGCCCAGCCAGGAAGCAGGGCCCTGTGGCTCCTTTGCAGAAGTGAGCCACAGACAACACTGCCCTCTCCCAGGGAGGGACGCTGGGCTGTCCTTGTCTGACTGCAACCCAGGCCTCCACCAAGCTGGGCCTGAGCCGGGAGACAGTATAGCTCAGCTGCGAGATCCTTCTCCTTCCAAACTCTGTCTACCCTCCGCTGCTTCGGCTCTGTAGTGTTCCCTCAGGACCCTACATCTTGTGGGTCCCCTCATTTTGGGTGTATACTGCCCCCAGAGCCTGGGGCCTTTCTTTGGACTCTGCAGAATGTGCAGGGGGATGAGCTGGGCCAACTTCCAGACTTAGACCACTCTGCCAGGCAAGGACGTGCCTCAGCAAAGGAGGCCCTGTGGGTGCCTCTGCGGGGCCAGCACCCAGTGCGCTCACCTTTCTCCCAAAGCACTGTCCCAGGCAGGGGGAGGAAACCCCTCTGTGTCCTTCCAGGTGGCCTAGGAGCCTGCTGGTCTCCCTCTGGCCAGGGCACACTCAGGGCCAGTGTCCCGAGGAGGCAGCTGGGCTCCCAGGCTGGGCGGGCCGAGGGAAGAGGGTTGCGGCAGCCTGGTGTACGGAGTTCACATTCCTCTGCAGGTCAGCGGCCTTCTCAGTTGTCTGCTTCCTGTTTGTGGTGCTCTTTAAACATCACTGGTTGGATTCCTTCATCCCACCCCCCACTTTCCATCTCCCCCGGCCCTCCCACCCGCGCCTCCCTTTAACCTTTTTGAGGAGCCGTCACTGTGAAAGCATCTTCGGTAAGCCAGAGCCACCCGGTGCCAGGGAGGAGAGGGCGTGCCAGTCTGTAGGGCGCCGGGGAGGCCGAGCCCTTGTTCAAAGGCTCCTCAGTGTGAGGAGCTGCCTGAGCGAGACAGAGAGGGTCCTGGGGCACCCTTGCAGCACCCTATCCCTAGGGTTGCAGGGCCGAGCAGGAGTTGCAGAGCCTGGTGACAGGCACAGCTGTGGCTCTCGCCATGAGGAGACGTGGGTGCTAGGCCCTTTCTGTCTCACCCCCTGACTGAAACGAACACTATTGGAAAGAAACAGAGGCTGGAGGACGGGCTGGGAAGCCCACACCTGTGAAATTTCTCCCCCAAGACCTCGTACTGTCAGGACCCCATGGTGGCTTTGCTGTAGAGAGTGGCTGGGGAAAAGAGCCGGGCACAGATGAGACTGCTGCCCGTGTAGCAGCAGTGAGAGCCATAGATCAGGGCTACAGGTCCTGCCCCCTTCTCATCTCCATGTGGCAGGGGTCAAGAGTCTGCCATGGGGACTTCCCACTGGAGAGGAGCTGGGTGACAGGCAGAGGGGACTTGTTCCGACACGCCCCACCTCTGAGTCTCGTACTCTGGGAGAGAGGTGGATATGCCCTGGACTTGCTCCTCTGAAGTCCTACAGCCTGCACCAGCCGATGACCACGTGCATGGAGGGCATCTTCCTCCACAGGGTTCCTCGCCAGCCGCTCTGAGGAAGCTTCCCCAGGTGCCCACTTTGGCACTGGGCACAGACCCCAGGCCTGGTTTAGAGAGCCATTACCCTCATCCTCCTGCACACACTCCCCATCGAGGGACCACACAGTTGCCAAGGTGGATCTTGGAGCACTCGCTGGGTTGAGGCCAGAGCCACAGTGTCCACCAAGGGTGCCGCCCTCAGGCTGGGAGCCCAGCACTTTCCTGTGAGTCAGGAGCTTGTTTTCTCTTAGAGTGATCAGCTTTTGGGGATCTTTGACAACCTTTTAAATTATCATTGAGCACGACTTCATGGACTGTAGGTGGGGTACCTGAATGAGCGTGAACTGTAGTATCATACCCACAGCGAAGACCCACAGCAATTCTGGTTCACCATGTGCCAGCCCTCCGGGTGGGCCCAGCAGCCCGAAGGTGGCTGTCTCGAGCCCAGCGTTGTCTCCCGGCCCTCACTCCAGCTCTCCTTTATGGGGCAGTGGCTGGGGCTCGGTGCACGGTGCACCTGCCTGGTAATGTCTGAGCCCTCGTTCCTGACCAGCCTCCAAAGACCCTCTGTGCAGAAACCAGACAGGGAGGGTCGCCTCTGGCCCTGGCCACCACCACTTTGCCCAGCTTTCCACGGCTGTGTGTGGCACTGTCTCACTCATGACACGGTCAGATGTGGCCAGTTCTCAGTCTGCCCTCACCTCAAGGAGGCTGTGGGGGCGCAGAGCCCCTGCTCTGGGCCTGCTTCCGCCCTGCCAGCTGGCTTTTCCCTGTGAGCCTCCTGCCCATTCCCAGGACTCACGTTCCAGCAGGATCCTCCACCATGTGCAGACAGCAGCCATGCCCTGTCACCCTGTGTCCCAGAACAAGTGACACTCCTTACCCCTCCACCAGGATTTTGCTGCTCACAGAGGCCATGCCGGGTCAGAGTTCCTGCTGGCGTGAATTGGAGGTGACACAGAGCCTGTGCTGGCCGCTCACAGGCAGCACTCCGTGTGCCCCTCGCCAGCATGGAGGGCAGGGAGCCAGGCCAGGCTTGCAAGGGCCTTGATTTTCCCGGTCAGACTTAGGCATACTGTGGCACTTGCGCTCTCACCTACTAGTGCCTCCTCCCCCGTCAGGCCTGGCATCGCAGGCCATCTTCCTTTTGCCAGCCTCCCTTATCACATTGTTCTTCTGCGTGCGAGTCTTTGGCTCACTGTGGGACTCAGTGCTAGCTTTGGGTGCCCAGCCCCATGAGCTCGCTGCAGGTTGTGTGTCCGCAGTGCTGTGAGTGCCTCAGAGCCTCGGTGAGCCTCAGAGCCCCTGTTCCCTTGCAGCTCAGGCTGGGGACCCACAGCAGGCATCTCTGCTACAGACTGGAGGCTGGCAGTACGAGTTCAGGGGCTGGCAGAGCTGGTTTGGACAGAGGCTTCCCTCTGTGGCTTGTGGGTGCCACACAATCCCCGTGTGAGTATACGGTCTTCTGTGTGTGCCTGTGTCCTCATGAGCTCTAACAAGGACACAGTCTCCTGCAGAGTCAGGACCCACCACACGGGCTCATGTTAACTTCCTGCTTTCAAGGCCACAGCCGTATTCTGAGGGTCCCGAGAAGGTTGGGATGCCTTCAGTCTGTCACAGCGAGGCGGGTGACTGTGCAGATGGTCTCCCATGTGTTTATGCACTCGGGGCCATGTTCCTGCCACGTGCCATGGTACACGAGGCCACACGGGCTTGTTGCAGGGCCCTGGCTAAGACTGGCGTCAAAGCATCTTTCCAAGGGAAGGGACACTACCCTGGACTCTGGGGACATGTGAGGCCTCCGTAATCCTAGGACATGCCTGAGTCAGTGTACACATTGCATAGAGGACACAGCCCTGAGTGTCACCCCAGTAGCCACCCATCCATCCCCCAGTGTGGATTCCCACGCTTGCAAGTTAGAGCCACATCTCTCAGACTATGACAAGATTGCGCCCATCTTAGGCTGAGGACCTTGGGCTTACTACTCTCCCCACATTACAGGAATGGAGTCTGGGCTTAGAGACTGAGGCGCGAGAGGAAAAGCCCAGCTGCACCTGGGCTTGTTGCCGACCTCACCTTGTCCTGGCTCCATCCAGGAGGTGGAGGAGCCCACTGTCCAGTAGACATCTTGTCTTGGCACTTCCTTCTACCCAGAAAGCCAGGCCCTGCACTGTCCCCTTCCTCAGGCTGCCCTGCTGCTGGCCGGCTTCCCCTCAGGCAGGCAGGCCGCACGTGCGCATGAGGCTCATGAGGCTTGGGCTCTGCAGGGGCCAGCCTCCTGCATTTGCTTGCTCGCTGGTTCTTCCTGCCACCAGCAGCTGGGAGAGCTGGGCCTCGGGACCCGGTGGAAGAGTTGCACCGCTGGGCCCAGGTCATAGCCTGAGTCTGACATCAGCACAGTGTTTCCTGTCTCTGGCTGCAGCAGGCCCAGCTTGTGTGGGGGCTGCATTTGGTATAGATGTGCAGCCCCCACACAAGGAATGGTGACTCCTGTTTTTCATTTGAAGGAAAAGGAGTTTAATCAACAACTGCTGGTGTTAAAATCCCTTCCTGGGGGGGCTGACCCCCGACAGTCAGGCCGCCTCCCCAACACACTCACCTTCCACTCTGGGCTTCCACTCTGAAGGGCATCCAAGGTGTCTTGCCAGCTGGTGCAGTGCAGTGGGTGACAAGCCAATCTGAAGTGCCCAGTATGTGCCCAGGGCCTGGAAGGTGAGGCAGCCCCTTCTGGGGCCTGGCGCCTCTGCAGAGGTTGCCTCCACTCGGCCACACACCACTGTCGCTGAGCTCCAGTGGCCACAGTGTCATCCCCTTGTCTGCTGTGTCAAGAGAGACTAGAAACGTGGATCATTTTTACATAGTAGTGTCTCAGATGCGGGCCATCAACTATGGCCTCTGTGTGGTGCCAGGTCTGCGATACACTGTGCCTTCCCCTCCTCCCTGGCCCTCGAAGGGACATATGGATGACTGCCCAGACAGGGGACCTGACACTATTTGGCTGTGAGGCTCCTGGAAATCACCACATTGGCTCTCGCTGAAAGATGTTAGCAGGGCTGGTGTCCACCCACGCTTGGCATCTTCACCCACTCCACGTTATGGGAAGCAGGGGATGTCACTGAACAAGGCTTGGCAGCTGGGAGCTGCAGTCCTGGCCAGGCCCAAGCCTTCCTGGGCCGGTGTCCTCCTTGTCAGATGGGCTGTGTTGAGGTCACGGTCCCAGCACTGGAATGATTTAGAACAGGAGGAAGGCTGGCAGCTGGCACTGGGCTGCCATGGTCACTTTCCCAGTACTCACGCTGAGCCTTTGAATGCCTGCTATTGTGCCAAGGCTGCGCCCGTGATCTTCAGCCTGTGTCCCTAGGAGCAGAGCATCTTCCTGTAGGACTGAAATACAGTTGCCACTTGAGACATTTAACACTTCTGCTGAGTGAGCCGTCCCATTGGTCCCAGCAGCGTCTTCCTAGGATTTGGACTCGGGGAAGGAGGGCTGCTCAGTGGGTGGTGAGTTGTGCTTTGTGTTGGGTTGGGTTGAGTTGGGTTTGGCAATGTGGGTGGCAGAACTCGGGGCCCAGGATGCTAACCAAGCCCTCTGCTGAGCCACACCCAAGCCCTATGTGGATGTTTGAAAGGAGCCGGGCTGCACCCCTGGGTCTGTCCGTCAATGCTCCATCACAGCTGGCTCCAGGGCAGGCCTCCGTGTCACCCAAGGAGATATGATCCTGCTTAGCGCATCCCGCGGATGCATACAGGACAGCATGCCCTTCATGGCGGTGCTCGGCTTGGCGACTGGTGAAGATGGTGCTTTGGAGTTGGGCTGAACATAAAGACAGGTCCCAGGCCTGGTGTTTGTGTGACAGGCACTCAGCTGCAGGACACCTCTGGGGTCCCATTGCATCGTCCAGGGACCCCTGTCTCCCCATGTCCCTGGGGGCTAACCCAGCAGGAGCACTATTTCCCCAAGCCTCTCCCTTCTCTCCTGCCTCCTATGGCCAACAGTGGACCCAAGCAGGGCTGGTGGGGACAACTTCAGAAGCCAGCGGGCACTCCGGGCACCCTAAAAGGGAAGGGGGTGAGGATGGAGAGGATGACAACGAATGCTCCCTGGGGGTAGTGCTCACGGAGGCAGTGAGGCTTGCGCTGTTTGAAAGGTGAGGCGGTTTCTCCAAGTAGCAAAGGGAGGCCCGACCTTCAGTACAGAGGGTGCAGGACACGCCAGAGGCTGGGCGGGGGAGTGGTAACAGAGCTAATGTGCCATGCATCATGACGCCTGGGACCTGTTCTAAGTTCTGTGTGTGTCGGAGCTCATTAGCCTGGTGCGTTTGAGGGCCTTTGTGGGAGTGGGTTTACAGCAACAGCACCTCCCTCTCGGGTCTCCCAGGCCACCACACAGGCTGAGGCCAGGAGCCTCTGGCAGCTCACTCGGGCTCCTGCAGGGTCCTGGCAGGATGAGCAGAGGAGATGACCCCTGGGAGGCTGTCCCTGGGCACTGCTGGCCTTGGGCTGACGCTTCTGTGCAGAGTAAAGCAGGAAGGCACTGAGCAGACCACACTCAGGCCTATCTAAGGAGGTGCTGGCTGGAGGAAAGGGCCCAGGGACATGTGAAGGATGGGGTCCCCACCTGGCCACTTCCAGGGAATCCCCAACCATACATAGTCTCTCCCTCAGCACAGGCTGGTGCCAGCTTGGGCTTCCTGGCAGGGCTCCCTACCCCATCACCCACCTTCGGGTGGAAACCAGAAAGATCACATCATGTGCGTCTCCCAGTCCACTTCTCCCTCATAAAGCCACGTGGCTGGCGGAGGGGAGAGAGAGAGAGAGCACTAGCACTTGAGCTTGAGATACCAGTCATCATGCTCCCCTCTCCTGACACCCCAGGGACTTGGGTTCCATTTTCACTGGCAGCAGGCAGCGGGTGTGGCAGGAGGGCTCCAGCCAGGAGTTAGCCCAACAAGTGCTGTCTTCCTGCACCAGCTCCCTAGAAGGGTAACAGTGCAGCCTTGTCAGAAGCGGGCAGAAGCTGCCCGTGGGCAGCGTCCAGGGAGCAGAGTTGCTCAGGCGACTACCAGCATGGTCAGTCACCCTCACAGCTTGGGGACAGGGCCACCCTGCACTCCGCGAACACCTGCCTCCTTCCTCAGCCTCGACTGCTCCTCGGTTACCCCTCGCTGTCAGGGGCTGCAGCTCCCTCCTGTCCACCTCTGGTCAGTGCTACTGATGTTTCCCCTACTGCGGAGGCCAGGCCCTGTTATCCTGGAGCTTCCCTCCCGCCTCAGGTGTGAGCTGTTCTGTCGGTGTACACCCTCACTCCTGTGCACACCCCTTTAGCACGCACTGGTGCAGGCACTGGGCATCTCAGGGGCTTTCCCGTATAGCCCTGCCCAGTTCTTGGGGTGAGTGTGGGGTCCTGTAAAAGGGAGTAACATGAGTGTGGCCAGGGTCTCTCAGTTCCTTCAAAGTTGATGATTTCGTACTGAGGATTAAAAATTTTAAAAAATATGGTGAAAGGTGTGTGTAGTTACTGGTATGTACCATGCATTTTAAGGGATTTTTTGTAGAACAGTGTCATCTAATCCTTGCCGTACACCAGAAGGACCATACTACCATAGTTAGAGTAATTGAAATTCCCATTTTGTAACAAGGAAGTATGAGCACAGAGAAGCCGAGGAATCGCCCAATGCCACACAGCTCTCAGGCCGTGAAGATGGCCATGTACTGCTGCCTCAGCTGCAGACCCGCAGCTCTGGCTCCGACGTGTGCTCCCAGTGCAGTTTGAAGGCTCGTGTCCTGGCAGCTCTTGCAGCCCATCCTACTCACAGTGACCATTCTTGGTGGCACAAGTGTTGTGACTTCTCCGCAGCCCTGGCATGTTGATGAAAGTGGAGAAGGTGACCAGCCAGGCAGTGAGAAGATGAGAGTTTGCCAGTGGTCAGCCTGGGTCTAGTGGCCTCGGCAGAGGAGGACGGGAACGAATTCTCATCAGAGCCTGGCAGGTACGGGCTGCTGCGCTGCACCCTGGACCTTGAGGACCCTCATCCTGTGGGCTGATCGCCTTGTCTTTGGGGAAGAAGGCTCTGACCACAGAATACTACTGGTCTCTGCCTGGCCCTGCCTGTCACAACCTCCTATGGAAGAGTCAGGTCCTGCCCAGGTGCCTGTCTACAAACCACATGCCTTAGGTAGCTTGAAAAGAATCATAAACTGCCCTTTTTACAACTTGCAAGTAAGAGTGTTACTCTTTCAAGGAGAGGCTCCTGTGGAAGCGATTGAAAAGAAAGTTGTCTTAGCCCATCGCTGGTGATTCCACGCAGGCCCCCGTCTTTCTGTGCAGAGCCTTCCCTGGCTGGTCGGCAACAGGGCAGTGTAGATTGTGCGTGTCGTTCCCTCTACGGAGCATCCCTGTTCAAGCTATCTGTTCTGCTTTATTTCATCGTCCTTGTGGGAGATGAAGCCACACAGTGACAGCTCAGCCCAGATCTCAGCACTGTCACTGACCAGGTCTGGAACATGAAGCATGAAGAGACCTCTCCAAGCCTCAGCCCCTGCATCTCTGCAGTGGGTCCTAGATAGAGGCCCCAGGTCTGAAATACCGAGAACTCTAACTGCACTCACGGTATTCAGCATGGTGCCTGGTGCATTCAGGTGCCTCAAGCATCTCTCTGTAAGTAGCATCTCTGAGGACATCTTGGTCATTAAATCTGTATCCTAATATGTAGGATATTTTCTTAAAATGGATTCTCAGAAGTTGAAGTTTTACAAGTTTAACAGAGAGAATACAGCAGACATTTTAGAAGGTCCTGGGAGTGCTGGCCTAGTATCCGGTTGTATTTACCTTCTCCCCCAGGTGGAGGATCCGCCCTTCCATTGGCCCCGTCTTGGCTTCTGTGCCCTTTGCCCTCACTGACTCCACACACAGCAAATGGCATCTCAGCCTTTCCTGTGCATTTCCGTGGTAACTGGTGGAATTGGCCGTGGCGCCTATCCATGCTGCTGTAGAGAGATGCAGAGGAGGGTGCAGCGCATGGCCTGGCCTCTGTGCCTGCCAGGTGGGATGCTGCCCTTCCTAGTATGCAGATCCCTATTGTGTACCTGGTCACCCCGAGCCCTGCACAGCTGTGAGGCGCTGCCACTGAGCTGGTCTCTAGTCCCAGAGCCCAGCCCCAAGTCTGTTTGTGACCTCCAGCAGGGAGGTGGTCCTGGAGGCGTGGGGTTGGCGCTCAGAGCCTTAAAGAAGGCGCTGCCCTGAGGGCAGGGCCCTGGGAACTGGGCCCCAGTGCAGACCTCGGGTCTAGGAGCCACTGGTGTTTGACAGAGGAGGCCAGGTTTGGGCTGTCCGGACGGTGGCAGAGCTGGTTGGAGGTAGGGCAGCCTGGGCTACAGGAGCAAGGGGCCCGGGTAGTCTGTGCCCGCCCCA
Organism: Petromus typicus; assembly: GCA_004026965.1. Lineage (NCBI taxonomy): Eukaryota > Metazoa > Chordata > Mammalia > Rodentia > Petromuridae > Petromus > Petromus typicus. Next base: position 83,111 of record PVIR01002524.1, on the reverse strand, counting down.
GCCGGCTGCCAGCCTGGCCCCAACAGCCTGTCCACTCCGGTCTTCCAGGGAGGTCCAGCATTGTTGGCTTTGTGAGGCACAGCGTGGATGGTCCCCAGGCCCAGGCAGGCGGTGTTCCACCTCGCTGTCCCCACAGCCTCCGCCGCTCCCACAGGAAGCCTGGCCAACAGCCTGCTTGAGAGAAAAGGGTTGGAGAAGGGTGAGGGGTGAAAGTTGAGGTTTTAGAAACTCCCTATAAAAATGAAAACAAACCATCCGTCTTTCTCCCCGGCGTCTTACCCCGCCAGTGCCCTTTGCGAATCCTGGCCCAGGTCTGTGGGGACAGCAGCTCTGAAACCCAATCCAGCCACCGGCCAGGGCGCCCCCCAGCCGTGTGTGCACCGTCAGCCGCGCACTGGAGGAGTGCCCGGAACACGAGCAGGGAGCGCTTTGGGGTCTCTTCCCCACCAGGCAGCCAGCCTCCTCCTCCCCCTCAGCCACTGAAGCATTTCAAAGCAATTGTAAAAACTATATGAACCCCATCGAAGAACTGCTACAACAATGTTTATACCCAGCATTTGAAACAAAGACAGTGACATTATAAATAATTGTAGATGATGAAGATAGGCAAGGAAAAATAACATAATTAAAAGAATTTTACAAGATGGACTGTTCACAAAGATGGATGGAGTAACACAATACGTTAAAAATATCTACAATTAACATAAACACAGGACCATGGACAGAAACCATCTGCCAGGCAGCTCACCCTGGGCTGGGTCCCCTGTGGTCCCTGCAGGGTGGGCCAGGGGCTTCTCCATGTGGCTGTCACAACTCTGGCCCCTGGAAGAGGCACAGGCATGCTCTGGCACCTGTTCAGAAGACGAGGTGGGGGAGGGCCTCCAGACCTCAAGCGTCTCTCCGTGATGGCACTTCGACACTGAGGTGGTTTCCCAGGGCCCCTACAACTACTTCCTGTATTGGCGGACAGGCCCTGCGCTCTGCCCCTCCACAGGTAGCCACTGAGGGTGCCCTGTCATGCTATGCCACAGGTTGGTGAAGTGGTGGCCTCTGGGACCGGGTAACGTGGTATAGGGACCGAGGGAGCATGACAAGTGAAAGAGAGAGGGCAGAGCCCGACTCTGGTGCATGGGCGTGAGGCTTGGTGCCTACTCCCTGTCACCGACACATGCTGTAAGCTGGTGTCACTGTCCGTGCTACACAGAAGCAGAGGCCAGCGCGCATCCATGTGTCTATTGGATTGTCCAAAGTATTTAGCACGTTTTTTATATTTTGAGACAAGGTCTCACTGAATCACTAAGTTGCCCAAGTGTTCTCAAACTTTCAGTCCTTCTGCCTCAGTCCCCCAGTGCTGGGATGACAGGCATGTGCAACCATGCCTGGCTTAAAATTTACTTTTAACTGAAAGAAAACCTGTGCCATGCAGAGCAGCGCAGACAGCCTGTACCCAGAAAGCTCAGCCCAATGGCTACTCGGAAGCTTGGGTTTCATGTCTTCCTCAGCCTCCCTCGCCTTCTTAGAAGCAAACACACAGCCGGGTCCTCCCCCTGCTGCCCTGGAGGTGCCTCTCCACTCCTCCTGTGGCTTCAGACCCCGCTGTCTTTTGTCTTCCGCACCCATGTGCAGATTGAACATCTCCCACCCAAAAGGCTTGGGCCTAGACTTGTTTAGTTTTGGAGGTTTTCAGATTCTGGAATATTTACATAGACCTTACCACTCAAGCACCTTTAATGTGAAAAATCCCAAATCTGAAATGTCCCGGAATCCTGAGTTTTGGATCTTAGAACACTTTCGGGTTTTGATCTTTTGGATTAGAAGTACTCTACTTTATGTGTCAAGTTTTCACACATGCAGTTGCACGCTCAGGTGGTGTCAGCACACTTGCTGTTTTCTTTGTGGGGCTTGCCGTTCTGTTGGCACATCTGCTGAATGGACTGGTTCATACACTGGTTACCAGTCTGAGGTCACTGAGGTCATTGCCGCTTGGCATTGTGTGGAGAGGCACACGCAAGTCCTTCCTGCCTGGTCCTGGAGCAGAGCTGTGGGCTCCTGGGACATGCACAGAAGCTGTGGGCAGCAGTGCCGTTGTCCTGCACCTCCTATCCAAGTGACACTCCAACATCTCTGCTTTCCTGTTTCTTGCCGGTTTGATACACAATCTGCTTTCTTCCAAGATGCCGGTGCTCAGACTGGTTTCTTGGAGGCCTCAGGGTTCCCCTAGTCCCAGGCCTCTGCAGGAATTCTGCCTTCCCTGAGCAGAGGGCAGGGCTTCTGAGCACCTGTGTGGGGCCGAAGGGGGCGGTGCTTGGAATCTAGGCCCTATTGACTCAGTCTAGTTTTCTGCTGGAGGTGCAGCCAGGCTACCTGGGTGCCTGGTCCCTGCTTGCTAGAGCCCCAAGGTAGTAGTGACTGGAGTCCTTGGCCCTGACGTCTGTCCCAGTGTCTTCAGGAAGGGGACATGTAATGAGCCGAGGATGTGGGACACCGGCTGCGTATCTGGTCTGTTGTTGGCCCCTCTTCCTAAATAGTCACCTTTATTTTGGTAGGAAGGGACCCAGATGGCTGCTTGAAGGGAACAATTTGACCTGAGAGTTGGAAACTGATCCCCTAAGCTGGGCCTTTCCCAGGCAGGGGATGAGTTCTGAGGTGAGAGTGGGCTCGGATCAAGGCCGGGCCAGGCCATACAAAGCCCCAGAACACACCTCCTCCAAGGAGCCCTCCACACCAGCAGGGTCTTGGGTGTGCACATGGTGGACAAAGGCTCCCCAAGTGTGAGCACCAGGGAGGAAGGGCAGGGCTGAAGAGAAGCAGTGTCCAGCCAGGCGTGGCTGTGATTCAGGACACACTCGATGATAAGGAGGGCATTCTGGGCCAAGATGGAAGGGAAGATGTCTGTGGCTGGGGTCAAGGGTTCATGGAAGTTATAGGAGAGGGAGAAAGCTGCGGTGGACAAGGCAGTGGGGTGCAGTAGGAGAGGAAGTGGGACTCAGAGAGAAAGTAGAATTCAATGGAAAGGAAGTGAGATTCAGTGGAGAAGGATATCGTGGAGAGGAAGTGGGATGCAGTAGAGAGGAAGTGGGTTACAGTGGGAGAGGAAGTGGGATGCAGTGGAGAGGAAGTGGGTTACAGTGGGAGAGGAAGTGGGATGCAGTGGAGAGGAAGTGGGATGCAGTGAAGAGGAAGTGGTATGCAGTGCAGGGGAAGTAGTTTGTAGTGGTGAGGAAGTAGGATGCAGTGAAGAGGAAGTGGGACGCAGTGGAGAGGAAGTAGGTTGCTGTGGGAGAGGAAGTGGGATTCGGTAGAGAGAAAGTGAGGTGCAGTAGAGAGGCCCTCTGAACTTGGAGGTAGCTCTGCTTGGAAATGAGGTGTGCTGGCCACCATGTGACCTAGTCTTATGCTGCCAAGAGCAGACACTGCCTGGAGCCAGAGCCAGAGCCAGGTGTAGGCTAAGGAGGGAACTTGCAGAGCAGAGGTGTGGGAGGCGGAATCGGATCCACAGTCCACCCAGGAGCAGTCAGGAGATTGTGGGCCAGCTCCTTGCCAGGCCCACATGTGTCTGGGGCATATCCATCTGTGTGTGCATCCGTGCATCCAGGGCGTGGCCACCTGTGTGCGTGTGTATGCATGCATGCACTTGTGTGCACTGGTGCTGTGACAGGAGGGAGGTGAGTGAGAGGCCAGCTTCCTGACAGGGCAGTTGTAAAACATTCATAAAACTTTTATTGGACTTGCCACCCTTCCAGATAAATATTTTTCGATTTTATGGGCTTGTTTTAGGGCCCTGAGCTTAATCCTGGCTTTGTAGCTGCCTTTAAAAAATTAAATATTGTTTTGGCCAAAGGAGCCCCCACCCCAGCCGCCCGAGGCAGCCTGCACTCTGAGCTCGTAAATTCCTGCCACTTTCAACTCTTGCCCTCTCCCTGCACGGTCACAGTTAGTGCCTGACGAGCATGAAAGAAAGAGAGGCAGAGAGGACGCAGTTCCTCCTCTTCCGCCCCCGCGTTCCTCGCTGCGTTGTCCTCATGCATGCCCTGGAGGAAAGCCTGATCCCGTGTGGTGTCTGAGAAGGAGGCGGCCGAGCAGCCGCCACGGAGGTCTCAGGGCAGCCCATGCTCCCCGCGGACCCTCCGCTCCTCGAGCTTCAGTTGCCACACGGCCTCCAGGCCTCCGTCCGTCACCTGCTGCACCCCCTCCCTGGCCCGTATAACCATTGACGGCTTCTGCTGTAGTCACCGGTTCCAGGTCTGTCCCCTCATAAGTGTGATGCTCCCTCTGTTGTGCCCACTCCAAGGCCAGGGCCTGGGTCTTGTGAGCTCACAGCATGTGTGACCTGCAGTGGCACATGGTGCCGACCCCATGGGCAGCAGTGGCTTTGGCACAATGGTGAAGAGCTGACCTCGTGTCAACTTGGTGTCATGCAGACATTATTCAAAACACTCTTTGGCCTGAGACCCTCACCCTGTGAAGTAGGGGCTCCTGATGCCCCCATTGTCAGACGTGGAGACCAAGGCACAGAGATGATCCATGTCTGGTGTGAAGCTCCAGGACTGATCCGAGCTGAGCCAGGTTTGGGTCCTGAGGCCTGGACATGGCACCCAAGCCCATGGTTATGGCTGACTCCCTGCAGGGCGAGAGAAGGAGCCTCTGCCCTTTTGGGCCAGGCCACCCAGCAAGAACCAAGCAAACACTAAACTTGGGTAACCCCTCACCTGGTACTTGGCAGGTACCCACCGGATCCATGACCTGGTGCAAGTCCCATGCCAGAGACACCAGGGGCAGGAGGGCAGACTCAGGTGCCCTAAGGGAGAGCAAGTGACAGCCTCAAGGACCCAGGCTCTGGGTGGCACAAGAGCGCAGTGGATGCCATGGAGGAGCAGCTGAGGCCAGGAGATTGTGGGCACAGGGCCCCTGGGTGTTCAGACAAACCAGAGATTCAGAAGAGTCTGTTGAGTGTGCAGTGTTCAGGAGAGTCGCGATTCACTAACATGAGAAGAATCTGGGGCCAGACAGCATTGCGGCATGCTGAGCAGCAGGCCCAGCCAGAAGGCCATCCGGGGGGATAACACTAAACGTGACCCGGAGCAAGGTAGGAACAGAGCCTGGAAGGCCTCTGCTCGTGAGAGGGCCACAGGGACATATCGAAAGGCAGATGGAAAGGTGATCCCAGGAAGATGTGTGTCCCAGGGTAAGGAGGTAGAAAAAAGCTGGCATAAGGGCACCGTTCCTGCTGGGCAGCCCTGGCACCAACTCTGTGCCAGGGAGCAGACGAGCTCAAGCCCAGCCCACAGAGGGACGTTGCTGCTGTGCAGGTCTCACACTGTCCTGTGACACTGTTGCTGTTCTTATGTGACACCCTGTGCATTGATCTGCACACACACACACACACACACACACACACACACAGCACCAGCAGCCAGGTAGGGCGGAGTGGGAATAGCCCCTGCTGTAAACCCAGCTGGGGCTGGAGGAGTAGGTCTAAGGCTAGACGATGAGGGATATCGTCAAGAGGCTGTCCTGTTCTCCGTCCCCTGGTGTGTCCCTGACATCCATGTGCCACACACCCTAAGCACTTCTGGGTTGAGTCCTCCCCACAGCCTGAGAAGGTGGTGCCAGCCCCACATCACATAAATAACTGAGGAGGAGAGAGACGCAGGGCTGGATGAAGTGGCCTGCACAGCACAGCCATGGCCCAGTGGGCTGCTGTGAACTGCTAGCACCCGCACGGCTTATGTGGAGAGGTACAGCCTGTTCACATGATCACACTTCTCCCTGTCCCGTGACTCACACCTCAGAGGACCGCGGCACTAGCATCAACCTCCCAATCGGCTGCCAGGTACCTGCACCTCGGGGCTGCAACAGTCATGACAAGCCTCCATCTTGGGCAGGTCAAAGATGGGGCAGGCAGTGCAGGGGAGCCTCCCAGCTGGGGACAGTGATGGAGAGGAGTTGGATGGGTGCCACCTGAGGGCACGGCCACACTGTTCAGTGGTAACAGTGACAGCATTTAAAGCACGTAAGGGGAACCACTTCCGCCTGCACTGCGAAGGGTGAGGGCGCCCACAGCCCAGCTGGGCACATGTCACCTTGTAACTTGTCAGCCACGTGCCCCATGGCTCTACCTAGGGGGGCCAGGGCCCTGGCACTGAGGACAGGGGTCCCTGGGGATGGTGGGCAGCATTCCCTGGTTGGTGCTCAGCAGTGCTCAGGCCATGAGAACAGCTCTCACTTTGTGCTTGTCTTGGCAGGCGCCTCCCTAGCGAGGAGCCTGGGTCAGTCAGGGAAGCACTCGCTGTTTGCTGCGCTGAGTGAGCGAGGCAGGCATCCTTAGAGGCCGTAGGGGTGAAGTCTTGCTAACCAGTGATGACTGAGAGGAGAGCTGGGGACCCTGGGGACCCCGAGACCTTGGCCGGGTACAGAGAGATTCGGCAGCCTTCGAGGCTCGAGTGGACAGTCATGGCACCTGCCTGTAAGGTCACGCAGCTCTGCAGAGGATGGACTTGTAGATTTCCAGTGGACTTCCCACGGCTGTGGTTGTGCCTACCGATGATGACCCTGGGGTATGTGCCCTTAAACCCCACGGGGACTAGGGCCTGGTGCCAGCGTTTATTGAATAAGTGCACATGCCACACTGTCCTTGCCCCTGGCATGGAGGGTCCTTGGCAGCTCTGCCCCTCCACAGCCCCAGCCAGGGAGAAAGCCCACCAGGGAGCTCAGGCAGACACAGTCAAGAAAGAGCAGAGCCTGGTGATATCCAGGGGGACAAGCGTCAAGCCTCAGCTGCAGAAGCCAGGCAGGGGCACGTCGTTGGGCACTGGGCTGCGGTCAGCCCACTTGGCCCAGGCCTGGCCAGCACTGCTCTGGAGGTGAGGGTGGGAGGGCACATGGCAGATGAGGAAGAGGAAGGCCGGAGTGGGACTGGAGGGGCCACCACCTGGACACCCAAGGACCGAGCTCGGCCTGCCCAAAGCTCCACCCCACTCAGCCCAAACCATCTGAGAAGCTGTCCTCTACACTGGCCTGCTGGTGGAGTCACCACTATGGGCTCCCTGTCCCTCTCTGCCCCATGTCTGCCTGTCGTGGTTTCTCCTGACAGACGAGGTCCTCAGTAGTCAGCAGAGGCCTGGGTGAGCACACTAAAGTCACCCTTCAATGGCCCCCAGGGCCCAGTATCCTGGTATCTCCTGGCACTGTCCCTGGGAGGGGCCGGCCAGCCCCCCTCCCTGTGCTTATGGGGGACACTGCCTATGAGGGTCTCTTCCCCGGGAAGTCTCCTTGCATCATCCTGCTCCCTACCCAGGGCCTTCTCCAGCCCCCCAGCTGCCCGTCTGTTTCTGGGTGGGAAGCGAGGGCCTGCAGGAACTGCTGGCTGAGCCTTGGGCCCAGAGCAGACACACGTGGAGCCTGAGCTAGGGCTGGAGGAGGCCTTGAGGGTGAGTCATGGCAAGGGGACGGGAGGAAGACCGTAGGCCCTTGAGCTCTGGGGACAGGCAGGACCCAGGCCTTCCAGGTAGCGCTGTGGGCTGGGGTCCCGAGCAGTGGGACTGGCACTCACTGGGACCTCACGTTCGGTGGAGGACGGAGACCAGCTCTTGTCTCCCACATTGGCCACCCCAGCGTGGACGTGGAGGTCCTCTGATCTCCACAGACCACTTGTCATCTTGTCCTACCTGGCACCTCTCAGCTACCAGGGGCACAGGTGTTCCCAGAGGGCACACATCGCCATCCCAAGCCACACAGTGGTCACTGCAAGTCCAGGCCTGGAGCCCATGCTCCGGCCTGGCCCTGGGAGGGCGTGTCTGGGGGGTCTTGGCAGCTCCTCCCACCGCCTCTGACCTCGTACTGCTGGGTGGGGTTGACAGTTGGTGGCCAGAAGCCCCAGTTTATAAACGTGGTCTGGTTACGGGAAAATCAGGAGGGTTTTGGTTTCCATTCGCCACAGCGATTTCACAGACACACCCTAACAGGAGCTTGGCACGACCCTCAGGGAGGGAGGCATAGGACTGCCCTGGCCTGGCCCCTGCCAACTCAGGGACATGGTAATGGGTGCGGCCTGGGTGCTCTAGCTGTGTGGTGGCCTGAGGCCCAAGGCGGTGCTTCCCCATAGATGGCAGACCATGGCTGTGGTCCATGTCACAGGCCTACTCATAACATATGTGGCACATTCGGGCTGGGTGCTGGCTGCCCCAGGCAGCATCTCATCAGTGTTTGAGCCCTGTCAGTGTCCCGAGCTCAGAGTCACAGTGACTCTCACACTGCTCCTCAGGAAGCCACACCTGCAGGCTTTGTCATCAGAGCCACAGGAGGTGAGGCATATGCCCGGGTCACAGGTGGGCACACAGATGGCCAGGTTCGAGAGAGCACAGGCTCTGGTGCAGCCAAGGCCCCGTGGGGAGCTGGAAGACAGGAGGGGATTTGGACGTGTGATGGCACAAGCAAGGGTCAGGTGACCCAGTGTGGGTGCCAGAGGCAGGGGAGCCTGTGGAGGAGTCGCCGGCCCTCTGGGACTTGAGTTTACGACCAGAAACCAGCTGACCTCTCCTTGCGCCGTGTTCATTCTGTCTCAATTCTGAGGTCAGGGCTGACTGCTCCAGGTACAAAGGTCATGGGTGGAGGGGCCGCAGGCCCCAGGAAATGAGCCGGATGGCTGCCCTGGGCCCTGGGTGGGCTCCGGAGATGGCACTTGTGTGAGAGCGCTGGGGAGCAAGGGTCTGGGCCTGGGCACAGGCGCCTGGACTTGGCCCCAGTGAGCAGAGCTGGGGACAGTGGCACTAAGAGAGCAGTAGTAGGGTAGGAACTGGGGCCACAGCAGGGTGTCCTGAGGCTTAGGGGGCTGGACCTTGAGCAGGGGCGGCCTCGCTGAGGTGCTGGTCCCCTGGGCCGCAGCCTGAGATATGGAGGCCGTACCTGTGTCCCGCAGCAGTCCGGCACATTGAGGCGGCTCCACCCAGAGCCTGCAGCAGCCTCCCTCCCCACTCTGCTTCCCCAGCACTGGGGTCCCCAGAGGAGCCCATGGAATAGGGCTGTGGGACTATCACCTGCCAGCGCCCTGGTCCCACCTCTTGCTGTGTGACCCCCAGGTCCTCCCTCATCTGCACCCTGTCCGATCGCTGCCCTCAGCCCCTGAGCCTCCTGTGGGCGTCACTTTGTCAGGGTGACCATCCCCGATTTCCTCCCATACACGTTGGTGCCTGCAGGCCTCGGTGGCTGGGTTGGTGTCCTGTCTGCCCCTATCACAGCCCGCAGCAGGCATGTCTCCCTCTGCACGTGGCCCAGCACCCAGGACAGCATCCAACACAAAGGCACCTGGCAGCATTTATGATTAAAAGATGAATAGAAACAGCTAGAAGCTCCCACATCCACGCCCAGTGCTTCAGGAGGTTGGGAGGGGCAGCCTGGACAGTTTAGTGACTTAATGAGACCCCCAAAAATGCAGGGTGAAGAGGCCAGGGAGGTGCCTCAGTACGAAGGCTCGGGGTTCAATGCCCAGTGCTCAGAATGCATGACCTGGGCAAGCCCTGGCCTCTCCAGGCTGGTTTCCCGGGAGTGGGTGGCACCTAATGGGCTGCTCTTCCCCCCAGAAGGCCAGGATGGTGCTGTCTCCCACCCGACGTTGTGGAGACACCCAGGATGCCGCCTTGGTCTGTTCCCGACAGGCAGGGAGCCCCACGCTCCTTGTGAAGCTCTTGTGTGGCAGCCCCGCCGGGGAGGCACAGCTTGACTGCTGCCGCCATCCCAGCAAGATGGCTCCGCACGGGACTCTGCCTTGGCCCCTTCTGCACCTGTGAGCCGGGTCCCTGATGGCACCAGGCCAGCACAGGGGCCCCGTCCTGCCCGCAGCTGTCTGTGGTGCCTGTGCCTGGTGCCCAGCCGCAGGTGCTCAGTGAATCTGTAAAGCACGTCTCCTGCTGTGGCCTGAAGAGCAGGGTACGGGGATGTTGCAGAGTGCCTGAGCTGTGTCCGGCCTGGCTGTGGCTCCTGCGCCCGTCCTGGGGTCAGCATGTGGTCTTGGCTGCCCCTCACCCAGCTCTCTGAGTAGCAGGACCAGGTGATGGCTGCGCTGTGTGGTGGGCTGGCAGCCCTCACTGCTGTGCCAGCTGTCACCACCCCCAGATGCCAGGCAGGCACTGGTGTCCTGGTGGGTGTAGGAAGAGGGACCTGTGTTCCTGGCTGGATGGGGGACTGACACACGGATACCCCTCTTAATCATGGGCATGTGGGAGAGGGCACACAGGCCCTCGGAGGGCATGGGTGTGGGCCGGATGCCAGACTTCCCAGGCCACAGCCTGGCCCCTGCCCCTCCTGGGCAGCCTCAGGGACCAGACATGTGTGCCCAGCATTGCACAGCCAGGACGCACAGGGGCGGGGGACAAACTATCAGAGCCTGCCACCATGGGAGTGGATTGGGAGGTGGGAGGCCGCGCCACCCTGCCCTGTCCGTCAGCAGGAGGACAGCTCTGGAAGCGGCCGACGCGGTAATCAGGGCGCACACATGGGCCTGGAGAACGACTGCTCCCTGAGCCTTTGTTCGCCTTCATTATTGTGGATGGGGTTTTTTTTCCCAAGTCATAAAAATGACATTTTTAATATGCAGAATTTTTTTTTTAAAGAAAAGCAATATGAAGAAGACTTTTATTGTCAATAAGCTCTACCTTTTAAAGTAGTTATCTTAGTTTCTGCTCTAGGTATTTTAATTGAAGATTAACTGCCGTTAAAGAGTGTACACATTTGCAGGGAGCTCTAGGACAGTACTCTCGGGGGCCACTGGGAAGGCCCCACGTCCTGGAGGAGCCGCCGCCCATCATGGTCTCCCCTCCGAGGAGGCAGTCAGGGAGCACAGTGTGGGCACAGCAGGCCCTGGCCCTGTGCGCCTTTTGGGCTCGACACACAGGAGAGGACTGGGGCCAGCCCGTCTCCAGCACACAGTGTGCTGAGCTGCAGCAGCGGGCTCCCCAGCACCGTGCAGGGGGCAGAATGCGGCGCTCAGCACCTGTCCCCACTGTGCCACATGCCTTCCACATCATCACCACATTGGTGCTTGAGCTGCTTTAGCCCTGTCGCAAAGGGACCTGTGGGCCAGGCCACATGCCAGGAGTTGGTGGCTGGCCCACCCCGGGAGTGGTGAGGGCAGCTCCACCGTGGCCAGGGCCCACTCTCAGCCTGACCCCTGCTCTTCCTCCAGGACGGTTGTCACTTGCCTCGCCCACGTGTCTCCATGTCTGTCACCTGTCAGTGGGCTGTGGCTCCCTCGGTCTCCCCAGCGTCCTCGCCGCTCTCAGCTGTGATCTCACTCTGCGTCCTTCCCACTGCTGCCGCAGTGGCCCAGACTGGGCTCCGGGCTCCTTTGCTTGCCAGCCCCGCTTCTGCCTGAGGCAGAGGCTTCCAGTCACAGCCCCCGGGGCCGGGGTCACACACAGGCTGGGCCCACGCTCTCCACCCTGCTGGTCAGCAGCAGTAGTGGGTCCAGCCACAGGCAGAGCTGAAGTGGCTCCGAGTCGAGGGGGACATGACTGTGGCCCCTTGGCTGGAGACAGGACAGACCCATCACAGCCACTGAGGCTCAGCAGCACTCACTTGTCCAGGTGCATCCGAGATGCCTGCAGCCTGTCCTGACCTGAGTTAGGCACCACGGCCCCAGGTGGTCAGGCCACCACGTGCCCAGTGTGTGGCCCACACTAGAACACAGCCCTGGTAAAGGATCCCCGGGTGCTCCCGTGCTCCTGTGAGCCCAGTGGAGCCCAGCAAGCTGAGAACAGAGAGAGGGCTGGGCAGAGGCTCCATACTGCCCCTACCTGGAGGTGCCACGGTGGCCACAGCACAGCGTAGAGGCCTTGGTTAGCCCTGGCAGAACGCCAGCCCAGGATGGGCAGGGCCCAGGTTGAGGTCTGCAGGTTGTGATGGGCTCCTAAGGGCCTTGGATTTCATCTGCAGCTAGGAGGAATGGCTGGGCTCTGTTTGGGAATGGCTACTGGTGCCAACACCAGAGGCAGATGAGTGGCAGGAGGCTGGCAAGAGGGCCAGGCTCCCTCAGGTCTCTCCTTGGACTCTGTGCCAGCCTGGGGGAGTCTGTGAGGCCTTGGGGCACAGAGCACATGCCTCAGAGCTAGTCTTCATGGAGAGTAGCTGCTCGGACCCCTGGAAACCTGCACCAGCTGCCCCTCTAAGAGGCAGTTGGGTTGACACAGGCTGGGCACTCGGGACAGTGGCCCTTCCCCCCCGGGGTGGAGCCTCTGTTGGGTCCTCCACACCAAGTTGCTTCCTGCCAGGTTCAGAATAGTTTGCGTTGCCTTAAAAAAAACTCCTTGCACATAATGCACCACTTTCCTCCCCGTACATCCCAATCTCCAAAGCCCTGACTGCGTTATAATTTCAATTTACACGGCGTGAGGAAGATTTCTGCAAAGGGCCCTTTTTTGTTTTTTGAAGAATTCATCATTGCTGCTAAGAAGCTTAATATAAATTAAAGGAGGAATTAGGCAACATTAAGACATCAAAATGGGGGTGCGGCGCCCGTTGCCTGGGCTTCTGCCCAATCACAGGGGCGCAGGCGCCGTGGAGTGTGTGCGCCAGAGCCTCAGCCAGAACCGCTCCTGGGCCGCCACCGCCTCCCCTAATTCCTTTTGTTGCAGGGACAGCAGGAATACAGGTCTGATAAAAACTTAATCACCTTATCTTTTTCAAGCAAATTGCATCTTTGTTTACGTACAGCGTCCAGAGCAGGGGAAGGGAGGAAGGAGGGGCGGGAGGCAGAGAGACGGGAACTACCGGATAGGCATGGAGACCCTCACCAGCCTGGGGTGGGGCCCTGGCTCCAGACTCCTGCCGCCACCTGCTCTCCCATCCTCTTGGCCTGTGCCCTGCCAGGTGAAGACCAGTCTGTCTTGCTGAGCCCACATCCCCCAGCTGCATCCCACTGCTGTGGGCCCTGGGCAGGTCTGTATCTCGGTGTTTCCAGGCTGGCCTGCAAGGTGGGGACCCCAGCCTGCATCCTGCCCTCGCCAGCTGTCCAGGAAGGTCTGCTTCCTGTCAGCCAGGTTCGGGGTCTCGCGAGGGCTCTGCCGATGCCCAGCCAGCAGACATCACCAGGAGGCAGCTCAGCTCCCAGGGCACCCGGCCCAGCACTCTGCTCTCTCCTGCCCTGATCCAGCAGCCCCTCCAAACTGCTTTGACTGCAGAGGAAGTACCAAGTGAGAGCAGTGATTCCAAGCCCCAAGGGGCCACCACCAGGGGCCAGTGACCCCAAGCTGCCTGCCAGGATTTGGTTCCCACTGGGGGTGCCAGCCGCCCCCAGTGAGGAGGCCCCTGGCCTAGCCCAGCCCAACATGAAAGCAACAACGCCAGTGACCGGAGGCAATTTGCAGGCCTTTGATGGCCGTGTCAGGGCGGCACCACAACCAGGCTTGGGAAACGCTGCGCAGCCCTGGCCTCGCACATTCTTCCCTGATTACCCGGTTGAAGCCAGGACCCAGGCCGCCTTCGGCCCATTGTGCCTTTGTGTGGGGCTGCTGGCCAGTGATGAGAAAAGGCCCACCCGGCCCTGGGAGAGTATCGCAGGGGAAGCCTAGGTGGCAGCGTTGCCCCAAGGTCACGGCCACCCACCCACCACTGCACTTCCTGGGGGTCACACTGTGGGGCCACTCGGTGTCCCAGGGCCACTCAAGAGCAGACAAGGCTCGGGGCCGGGGAGTTAGCTCAGTGGTTCCAGCGCCTGTCTCGCAAGCGCAAGGACCCGGGTTCGATTCCCCGGTAACCACATAGCAATACTGGATGTGGAGACCTACACCCAGCAGCGACCAGTACCACATACCACAGTGCCTGGTGTGGTGGCTCACGCCTGTAATCCCAGCACTCGGGAGGCAGAGGCAGGAGGATTGTGATGTGGGTTGGAGGCTGAGCTCAGGGCCAGCCTGAACCACAAAGTGAGACCCTGTCTCCAAAAACCTAACAACAACAAAAAAAAAAGCAGACAAGGCTCCACTTGGCCTCCACCCACTGCATGTACATGTACATGTACATGTCCTGCACCCCTGCATGTACATGTGCATGTGTAGAACATGGCTGGGATTGGCTCATGCCCTGTCCCTGCACGGCGAGTCCAGCACCCAGGAGAGACCCCATTCAGCCTGGTCCCACAAGGCAGCACCTTCCAAGGTATCAGAATCGGGGTTCACAGACAGAAGGGGACAGTATGGCCTGGGAACCAGGAGGGAGGCTGGAGGCCCACTTGGCCTCGGAGCCGTCCCCGATGGTGCATGCACTGCAGGGGCGAGACCGGGCCTGGGCCTGGGCTGTGCGTTACCACTCACAATCACCCAGCTGCAGTCAGAACCATGAACGTCTGGCGCCTGAAGCCCTGCACTCTGCCTGGCCCCATCCTCTGGGCAGAGGGGCAGATGCAGGGCCACTTGCCCAGGGATGCCGCGAACCCAGGGGTGGCTCTGTGACCCTGGCCAGGTCATGGGGCCCAAGCTGGGCCCACTGCTGCACCTGCCTTGGCCCCTTCTCTTGCTCCCCAAGTGTCACAGACTCAGCCAGCGCCAGCCTGGGCCTCGTGCTGGGGCCTCTCGAGAGGTGTCCACAGGCAACTGGATCCCTGCAGGGATGTGAAGTTTTTCAGAGAAGCAGGAGGAGGCAGGACAGAGCTAGCCACCCAGCCTGAGCCTGCCAGGCGGACATAGCCTCCCAGGCCTTTTCCTGTACCCGGAGCTGCAGGGGCTCCTGGGGAACCCCATGGCTGCTGCTTTTCTCTCTTTTTCTTTTCTTGGGGGGAGAGGCAGTCCTGGGGATCAAATGCAGGACCTTGTGCTTGCCAGGCAGGTGCTGTGCCACAGAGCTACATCCTGGTCCCATTTCTGAATTCCCAGGACACGTCATCCTTTGTCATCCTCATGCCTATCAGGTGCTGCGTGTATACCAAAAACACATTTTGCTATGTCAAGTGGGCCGGCCTGGTTTCACCCTGTTCCCCCTGCCAAGGTGCCACTCTGTGACCCCACACCACACGCTGCCCTGTGGTAGGTGCAAGGATTAGAGTCCGGCTGCTGCACACACCCAGCACCGCCTCTCTCCAAGCTCCTGTGCCCCAGCCGCGAGCTCTGGCCGTGGGCACCGAGGGCCTCAGCCTTCTCTGTGTGCTGAGAGCCTCAGTTCCCTCAGGGCCTTGGTAAGACTCGCCTGGGCTCTCTGGAAACATCTGCCTCTGGGCTCCTGCAGCTGCGGGGTCCTGGCTGGAAGTGCCCTCGGAGGACCAGCGAGCTGTGGACTGCCAAGGTGCTGGGTGATGGCAGCAAGGGACTGGAGAGGAATCCTTATGTGGGAGGACGTCTCAGGGTGACAAGCATTAAAATGGGGCGGTGGCATTAGGGTCAGACATGCTAGGAACCATAAGGACCCGCAGTGCAGTGTCAGGGGCAGGGAGCCTCCAGGTATAACTACAAGATGGGTGTGAAACCTCTTGTGAGGTGAGGGCAGGCGGGAGCCGTGGGACTCCTAGGGTGACACAGGAAGCTGGTGGCAGTGGGAAATGCCTCGGTTCCTTAACAGCAAGGGGTCCCACGAGGACTCGGGAGGCAGGTGGCAGAGCAGACGCCAGGTGCCGGAACTCAGCCCCCACTCCAGGCGCCTGCTCTGGCAGCCCAGCACACAGGCGCCTTGCGGCCTGGCGCTCAGGTGCCCTTCACCTGTAGGTCCTTGCCTGCAGTCTCCACAGCGGCCCCTGTCATCTGGCCTTGGGTCCAGTGATCTTCCTTCAAAGCCACCGCCCCAGCCGGGACGAGTAGGGCCAGTTCCTGAGCTCTGTGTGCTATCTGGCCATCTCGCCGGCTGTTTACTGTCTGCCCTTCTCAGACTGGTAAATGCCATGGGAGCCGGGCCGGGCCAGGCCAGGGCTCCGCGTTACGTGCTTGTCCCACAGTGCGCCCACAGGGCCCCCAGGGGGGACCCAGGCGGCTTGGAGAAGCCCTGCCCCCAATCCCTCTTGGGCAGCTCCTGACGACATGTCCACAGATCCCAGCGCAGGTGGCCGCTCCGCAGCTGGTCGGGCTATTTCCTGGCCATACTGCGCAGAGCAGAGGACCTGAGCGTCGCAGTGAACAATCAGCTGGCCCCCAAAGCCAGATAGACTCACCAAAGCCAGATAGACTTTCCGGCTTGGCCTGCCCAGCATCTGAGCTGCGCTGTGTAACAAGAGCCCGCGCGGCCAGGCGAGATGGACCAAGATTGGGACACGCCTGTCTCCCCAGCTGGCACAGACGCCAGGAGCCCCATGCCTCCTTAGCCGTCAGACCTCCTGGCACCAGAGGGAGATGGTTGTCCATGCCATTGGTTGGGGTCTGGTGCCAGCCACTTCTTTGTTTGCAGAAGGAGGGCCAGGGCTGCGATTCACAAGCACAGATACCTGCTGGCCTGGTGCTGTTAGAGGACACTGACCGCCCACGCCCCCTACCCTACACTCATCCAGCAGGACCACAGCACATGGCCTGTGCCACCCTGGGGCAGGTCCCTCGTGGTTCACAACAGCTGTGCGTCCTAGCCTCGCTCCCCTCCAGCTGGCTCCTTGACACCCTTCTACACAGCTGGACCTGCAGCAGAGCCCCTGGGACCCACAGCCTCATCCGAGGCAGCCTGCTCCCATGAACCTCCCTGGCCCACAGCTCCCCCTGCAGGGCCACGGGACACCGTGAGTGTGTTCTGCTGAGGTGGGCCAGTGTGGGACACAGGGCATCCACTCCTATGGCCTCAGGGCTGCCCCCACCAGTAGCCCACAGAGCAGAGCATCTTAAAGTCCAGCCCAGGCACAGGGCAGGCTCCACGTGACCACTGCTGCCAGTCCACAGAAGCAGAGGGGATGGAGGCAGGCACCAGGACCTGGGGCAGATGGGTACCAGGGAGCTGTTGGCCAGTGGGACAAAGATCCCTCTGGACGAGGAGAGTAAGGTCAGGAAGTCTGTGAGGAGCACGGGACGATCGTGGATGAAATAGGCTTGAGCTTGCAGGTTTTAAATATTCTCATCAAGAAAATAAGTGTAAAGCAGCAGGACCGTGAACTAGCTTGATTTAGTCACTGCACAGCTGCATGGACTCTGCCCCTGCCCAGGTCACTGGGCCCCCTCCTGGTACACAGGAGGGCAGAGAAGGCACCGCCAGGAACAGTGAGAAGGTGCTCAGCCCTCGGAGGCTGGGTCTGGGGGAGCAGGCCCAGTGTGCAGGCAGGCAGATGGGAGCGTCAGAGGAGCATGGAACCTAAGCTAGGTCCCCGGGCAGCTCCTGTGAGGGAGGGGGAGGAGCCAGGTTCGAGATTTAGGCAGCAGCCTGGGCCCTTGGTGTCCGGCTCCCTGTGAGTCCAGGGGGACTTTGGTCCCTCTGGCTCTGGCCACAAGGCGGGGTTGTTGCTGAGATGGGTTGGGGGCCAGAACTGGGCCAGTAAGGTGCCCAAGCAGGAGACAAGTAGGTAGGTGGTGGGGTGACAGGTTCTCCTGTGTCCGTTGCAGGTGGCCTCAGTCCTGAGTCCAAGAAGATCCTGACGACAGCTGTCAAGAAGCGGGGCCGGGCAGGCCACGGGGAGGCGGCCAAGCAAGAGGAGGGCGCCGAGCGGCCCGAGCCCGTGCAGCCAGTGGGGCTCAGCCTGTCATTCAAGCGCTACGTCTTTGACACCCACAAGCGCATGGTGCAGTCTCCCTGAGGGACCCCATGACCTTTGGGCTGCAGTGCCCAGGCCCCAGCCAGATGTGCCTCAGCCTCCCCAGCGTCCCCCCAGCAGTCCTTCAGCAGCAGGGCGTCTGCATGGACTCCCTGCTCAGCCGCAGTAAGAGGCTCTGGGGGTGTGGGGATGGCACCCAGAGGGCCTGTGCCTCCCAGCCATGGCAGCTAGGACTGGCTGGGGAAGAGCCAAGGCCCGGGAGCTGCTGACCCTCCCCATGCCCAGTCTCAGCCCTGCCCAAGTGGACGGCCCTTGGCGGCTGTAAATAAATGTCCCACGGCCCACTCTGCCAGTCTCTGTGTGTCTGTGTCGTAGGCCCAGGTCTGCCCCAAGGAGCCAAGGACAGTGATGTCCTCTGGGGTGTCCTGGGCCTCGAGGGAGGGACACCTGCCCGGAAACTGAGTGGGTGGTTCCTGTGGCCTGAGCTGGATTTGGGGGCGTCTCCATCCTGACCCCAGAGGTCCCCAGGCCTTGAGTTCAGGGACCCTGAACATGGAGAGGGCCAGGGCCCTGCCTGTGTCCTCCACAGCCCGCCTGGTCCCCACAGTCTCAGGGATCTGAGAGCGAGGGGACATGGTGGAGCCCCCCGGCTGGAGGGAAATCAAACCTTTCAGGACAGTGTGGGTGAACAGATGTTCACGCGTTCCTTTATTTGGCCTCCAGACGGACGCAGAGGCCCCTCTTTATCCCAGTAATCGGTGTATTATGTTTTAATTTGTAAAAATGGCATTAAAAATATTAACCAGGGCAGGTTGTGATCAAATGACTTGGGGCCCTTAAGCCCCGGAGCTGAGGGCAGAGGCAAAGGGAACGTGGAACACGGTGTCCCCGTGCACAGGGCCAGGCAGCCAGGCGGCCCCTAATTAAATGCAGCCAAGTCCCTCACGATGAGGCCAGCGGTGGCAGCTGGCCCAGCCACCTAGCACTGGCCTTGACCTGGACCCAGCCAGCGGGTGGGCACCAGGAGCCACAGGTGGCCTGGCCTTGCCCTGCCCACTAGGGGCCCAACATGCCCCACTTCTGCCAGGTCAGTACCAGGAATGACCTCCGAGAGGCAGGGTGGGTCCTGCATGTGCCACTGCTGTACTTGCTGCTGCTGCTGCTGTGCTGCGGACAGCGGTACCAGCAGTTTGACCCCATGGGCCAGGCTGGGTCTCCACCTGGGACCCACTGCCACCGCCCAAGTGGACACACTGTGTACCAGGCGCTGTGCCCCTCTGACTCGGCCCCACCTAGCCTGGCAGGCTGGTCCTCCAGAAGGGCGGTGCTGTGCAGCGATGAGGGCCAGAGCCAGTCTGTCCCCACCAGTCCCCTCTGCCCTCCTGTCCACTGCTGTGTTGCACCAAAGGACAGCAGCCTGGTGCCAACGGACTGGGCCCGGGTCAGGCCCATGGCTCTCCCTGGCAGCAGCCAGCATCCCCAGCCTAGTGCACTCCCAGGGGATGGGCGGGGCTGGTGCCCACCGCTGAGCATGGAGCTGGGTCTGAACCCAGAGTCGCGCTGACCCTGGCTTGAGGCTAGATGAGACCGAGGTGCCCTGGGCTGGACTGAGGTCCTGCTGTGCATGAACCACATGACCTGGGTGAGTTCTGGAGCCCTGTGCCTCAGTGTCCCTGCTGTGAAATGGGGAGAAGAGCAGCAGCGGCTGCATAAGGCTGTTCTAGGACAAGGACTTCTCTGGCACAGGGCTGGCCATGCCATCTGTGCTCTGCCACCCACCGGGGTAAGGGGCGGCCTGGGGCCCTAGACTCAATCTTGAGGGCAGGAGCTCACTGGAGGACAGAGGTGCTGCTGGCAGAGCAGACAAGAGTGGAGCAGGTGGAGCCGCCCCCTGGGGATGAGCCCTGCCCACCGTGCGTGGCCACAGGACCCCCAGCCTGATTAGAAAGACTAATTGGTGTGAAGCTGGTAACAGGGAGCCATTAACTAGCCCAGCCCAGGCAGCCTGGCCAGGAGTGGGGCAGCAACGCTGCGCCCAAGGGGCTGACAGGCAAGGGGCAGGTTGGGATTCCAGAGACCCAGGGGTCTTCTGTGGCATGGGTACTGCAGAAAAGGGCAGGCCATGGGTTGGGGACCCCTGGACGGGGCCGCTGATGAGATGTGGGAGCACAGAGAACGGACCCTCTAGGCAGGCGGGAGCTGGGAGAGGAAGCATGGGGAAGGCTGGGGTGAAAGTGTGTGTGTGCAGGGCACGCTTCACAGGGGGGACAGCCTGGGAGAAGCCCTGAGGTGTGACCCCTGCACGCTGAGGTGTGGCCCCGCCTGTGTTGCTGGCCAGAGGGAGGGCAGCCCGGACCCTGCCCTCTACCCCACCCCACCCCACCAGGCCACAGCCCGAGTCACATGGCCCTGCCTCACTACGTGGGAGTTGCTCAATCCCCCACCTTATCACGGCCCCACGGGACAGTGCCACATAAACGGCCACTTCCCGTGGCCACATCTGGGGCCCCAGATAAAGGCCACTGGGAGCCCCGCTGGCCTGGGGCTGGGTGCTAGGCCAGGCCCAGCCCACGCCTCACCCCCAGGGACACCGCTGAGGCGCAGCCTCCACACCGGCCCAGCAGGTGTCCAGGTTTGCCTGGACACTGTGCCACCCGAGGGTCCACGGGGAGGAAGCCCCTGCCCAAGGAGCCCCCACTGACCCCCCAGGGGCGAGGACACCTGCGGCCAGCACCGCGCTTCTCATCACAACACAAGGGCCCCAGAGGCCACCGGGCCAGAGGGCGGCTCCACAGCACTGCCACTTCTCTGTCCCTCCCAGCCCCCAGGCTGGGCCCAGCAGGGGTCAGGGTGTCACTGTCCCCTGGGCCCAGGTCCCTGTAGCCTTCAGGCCCCTCAGTGTCGGGTAGCTCCAGTCTGGGCGCTATCTCCTGGCTGCATTGACTCCTTTCCAAGTTTCCAAAGGAGCCAAGAGTACTAACAAGGTTCCTAGATGGGACCGAGAAGATAAGAAGGACGCCCCCACACCGGAGGGTCAGAGCCCGGGGAGGGCCTCAAACGCTCAGCCTCCGTTCCCCACATTCCCTGAACCGATTCCCTCCTGCAGCAGGCTCCGTCCCAGGCTGTGCACACCGTGTGCCCAACCGGCACCACCAAGGTCACTGCGGCCCACAAGAGCCTCACCGTCATGGACCCCGACAGTGCCGAAAGGGCCCCATCCGTCTGCACCCACATCCTGACCTTACCTCCCCTGGTCCTGACCTCCTTCCCATCTCCTTCTTCACTTTCCCTCCCTGATGTCATCGCGTTGTCATCACTCACTTCCAGCCCATTGGAACGACCCCTCTCCTCCCGCCCCAGCACCCTTGCCATCTTCATTCTCACACGCTAGCGCCTCCCACCCTGCGCCCCTGTCCTTGACTCTCAGCTTTGTTTTACTGTGTCTGTGTTTGTGGCTGACCTGTCCCACGAAAGCGCCAACCCTGAAGCTGCCCAAGCCAGATGCTCTGAGGCGCAGTATGCATGCAGCCTGGCAGGGCCCGAGCCCAAGCAGGGAGGTGGCAGAGTGCGCAGACCCCCCAGTAAGGCTGGCTGGCCCGGGCCCTGCCCAAGGAGCTAGGTACCCTAACAGCATGGAGTCGTGCCCTCTGTGGGGCCCAGTAGCAGGGCAGTCTCAGCTCTGTGTGGCCGTGGTGGGGGCTGTGGGGTTCTACATTCTATGGGAAGCGGGGAGTGGGAGGCTTGGGGACAGAGCAGGGCTGGAAACCTCAACATGGTCCACAGCAGGTGGGTGTGGGTAGCCAGACCCCCTATGACAAAGGGCAGAGAGTGTGGACCTTGGGCAGAGCCAGACCCCACAGGAGCCTGGCACGACAGGAGCTCCCAGGAATCAGGGCACTTGAGGGTTCACTGGAGACCCCACAGGCCGCCACTTTGCTACCTGCAGTCCTAGAAGCCTCCCTCTGCAGGACCAGCACCTCGAGAGGCGTGGGCATGGCTTGTGGCAGGCGGGACTGTTGTGTAATGGGTGTGGCACGGGACAGAGCGGATCTGGCCATGGTGGAGTCCTCGCTCCTCGGTACCCACACTCTCCGCACCCATCTCGTCTAGTGCCACCTGGGCACCACGTGCTCGGCCCCGGAGCTCCCTCCCTCCCCTATTCCCAGGGCCGGATTAGGGTTGTGAAGGATGTGGCTGCTCAGGGCCCCAGGCACAGACCTGGCAAGCATGGGACCAGGCAGGTCTGATAAGGAAGACAGTTGTCACCATCATGGGCACCACTGCCAGCCAGATAAACATCTCCTGGTGGCCCGAGGCAAAGATGGTGCTGTCCCTTCCGGTGGTCCCTTCCAGTGGGTCCGTGGGGCTGTGCTGTGAGCTGTCCTCAGCATGATGCAATCAGTGGTCAGCGGGGAGGCAGACATCACACGGAGGCACAGGCAGAGGTGAGCAGGACAGTTCCTGCCACCCCAAGGCCTTGCTACTTCCTGCCAGCCTGGGCCGGACTCTGTGCACGCGCAGGGTCAGGGTGACAGGTGCGGGGCTGGAGACGCCCCTCTGGGAAGGGCGCAGGCTCTGCTGCGTCAAGTCCAGCCTCTGGTCCCAGGGTGAGGCAGGGCCCCGAGGGAGGTGGCTCGAGGCCTTGGTAGGGTCAGCGCGATGACCACTGTCCCTGTCCCCGGCCATTCTGTGCTGGCACCTGGGCTTTGCCCCCCGCCCTCACCCAGGCCTTACATCCCACCTCCCTGAGGGACACACTTCCCACAAGTGAAAGCTCCCAGGGGAGCCTGTGTGGGTTCACCAAGCTGGTAGAGATGCCAAAGCCAGATCGTACGGAGTGTTGACAAGGGGCAGCAGCCACTTAGGCCAAAGAGGCTCAGCTGCTTGGCTTCCTTCAGCAGAGGGGGACCAGGTGCAGCAGCTCTGCCTAAAGTGGACACCAAAGCCTGAGCTCATCAGCGTCATGTGCTCACCCGTGTGAGCCACTGTAAGCGCAGGCTGGAAACTGCTGATGAGTAAAAAGAATGAACATCACGTGTGCTTCAAATAAATCCTGAAAATATGAGAGCAAGAGGTCACAGAGGACCCCAGCAGAATGGAAGCCCCACACCACGGGACCATTGTGCTCTGTGGATGTGGCTCCTGTGCTTCACTGTGTAGAGAAAGGTGTGCAAGGATGCGCTCCAGCATGACACTGAGAGGGCTGGGAAGGGCAGTGGAGGGCAAAGGCAGGTGGACCTTATGGCGTGCATTTAATTCTGTTCCAAGACACGATGGACGGATTACCCACAAATCAAAGGTGAACCGGGACAGGTCCACGTGGCGGTGAGGCCTGCAGGCATCTCCGTGTTTCCTGCCCAGCGGGTCTCAGTCCTGACAGGGTGAGGCACCCAGACCCCACCTCATCCCCCAGCTCTCCAAGCTTCTAGGCCAGGGACTGATGACCGAGGGACACCCCCCCCCCGGCTCAGACAGCTCTGGGGTCACTCCTAAGTGTGGGTGCTGGCAGGGAGGTGAGGCCATGGCCCCGCCCAGTCTGACAGCTGCACTGGCTGCAGGCATGGCAGGAGTGAGCAGGGAGCCTCCAAGTTCCCCTCAGGGACCCTGCTTACCTTCAAATCCTGCCCTGGGAGTAGGTCTGGAGCCGCCTGGCCAACAGCGAGCACTGCAGGCTGTGAACTACACACACCAAACTGGGAGCCAGGAGCCCCAGAGCTGGAGCCTCACCCTCTCTGCGCCACCACAGAATGGAGCAGCCAGGGCAGGGACAGCTGGACTGGGGGACAGCAGGACACACCAAGGAAGGAAAGGAGCCACTGGGTGCAGCCTGGACCGCTGAGCAAGGGCGCTCTCGGGGCTGGGGTGCAGGCGAAGAGGAGACCGAGAGAGGGTGCAGTTCCTGCTGGGGTGGACGTGTCCTGTGAGACCGGATCCACAGCTGTGAGCCCACTAAACCACAGCTTGGCCAGGCCCACCCGGAGCACCTGATGGTCAGCCCAGTGCTCTGGAAGGCTGAGGCAGGAGGATCACAAGTTCAGGCTTAGCCTGGGCAACTTAATGAGAATTTAAATTCTTTTTAAAGTGTGGGGCTGGAGATGTAGCTCAGTATGAAGCCCTTAGATTTGAGCCTCAGTGCGAGATATACACACACACACACACACACACACACACTACAAATACATACAAAACACACAGAGCCCTCTACACCTGCCACTAGAAACGGCCAGTGGCAGGGGCAGGGATCAAGCAGAAAGTGATACAAGCAGCCACAGTGGGGTCACCACACGCCAGCCCCCTCCCCCACCCTGCCCTCTCCCAGCTCCATGAGGAAACCCAGATCAAGACGTTGCTCCATCTCCGGCGTGGGCCACTGGACCTCCGTGGGCAAGCGAGGTCACCAGGCCTCTCACCAGCAGCCTCTTCTCTCTACCTTCCCCTACATCAGTGGGACTGAGTCGCTCTCAACTCTGTGAGGGGGTTTTGAAACTTGTTTGTTAAATACAGTAGAAATCACCCTCAGACACACAGTGGGCAGCCTCGCCGAGCCAGGCACACAGCGGCCACCCCTCACCCCGTCACCCCCACCCGGTCCCTGCCACGCGCCAGGCTCCCAGCCCTCAGCCTTGAGAGCAAGAACCCATTTCCTGGGAGGAGATCTTGGGTGGAGAAGGACAGCGCTTGTTGCCTCAGAATGAACCGCAAGCCACTGTCCAGTGCTTCCCCACCCCAGCCTCTGCATTATTATTCTCATCAACATACTCTACTCAGGGGCCTGCTTGGGAGGCAGGACAAGAGGGGCACCAGTCCCGGGGCAGCAGAGAGCAGGCCAGGACCCGTGTGCAGACCTGAAAGCGGCTCCTGGGGAAGTGAGAAGGGGCCGCCATGCCAAGTCAGGAGGGCTCCAGGCGGAGGTGCAAGTGCAAAGGCCCTGGGTTTGGGTCCTGGATGCGTAGGGGTTGCTAGGGCTAGGCGGCAAACTCAGTCATCTTCCCACTTAGCCCCTTAGGATCCCCGGAAAGGGAGCCAAGGAGGCCTCCGGTTGAAAGTAGAGCCACTCTGAGGTTCAGAGTAGCTGTCGCCTCTCCCAGGCTTGAGAGGAGAAGGGCAGGGCCAGGATTGGACCTGGTGGGGGGGCTCGCTAAGTACCTCCAGCACCCCCATCCCCCATCCCCCCATCCCCCACGCCCTCAGCCCAGCGAGTCCAGGCCAGGGCAACGTTGTGGGACGGGGCGGGAGGCAGGGAGCACTGCGCTGCCACCCTGCGCCGACAGAGGGCAGCAGCGGCGCGGGCCCTGGGCGCGCGCGACAGCAGACGCGCAGCCCAGCTGTGGCGGGCGCAGCAGCCTGGAAGATGGACGAGGTGCGGATTCTGAGCCCACTTCCCACCTCCGCCGCTCCTGTCCCAGCCGGAGGAGTGGCCGTCATGCGGGGACACTCTGGGAATCCAGGGCCTTCGCCCTGAGCTGCTACCCCAGCCCTGTTCCATTTTTTATTTTAAGATAGGGTCTTGCAGAATTGCTAAACTGCTACGGATAGACTTGAACAAGTTCTCTTGCTTCATCCTGCCAAAGCGCTGGGATTTTGCGGGCATGTGCCTCCACACCTGCCTGATCATTTTTATATTGATCACATGTGGATGATAATATCCTGAATATACTGGTTTAGATAAAATGTGAAAAATAATTTCACTTCAATTTGTTTGCTTCATATTTGAGAGAGGATCTCACTAAGTTTAAGTTGCCCGGGCTGGGCTTGAATTGACCATTCTCCTGCCTCAGCCTCCCAGAGTGCTGGAATTACAGGGTCTGCATCTCCACATCCAGCTCCTTATTTTTAAAATGTGTGGTCATAGCCCGGGGTGGCAGCTGTCACCTGTGATCCCCGCATTGGGGTGGCTGCAGCCGCAGGAGGGTCTGAGTTTCAGGCTAGCTACACAGTGAGACCCTGCCTCAAAAAGCATGTTTTTAATGTGCGGCTGTTGAAGAGTTCCAACTCCGCCTCTGGCCCGCAGCTTGTGGTCGGTGCCTGCAGGCCCGGGCCACCCACTCCGCCCCACAGCACCCTTCGAGGAGGTCTCTTCCGAAGCCATAGAAGGTGATATGATTTGCTTAGTATATGCGTGGGCCACCCTGGGCAGTGCCATGCGTGCCAGGTGAGGTGCCCAGATGTGTGTGCAAACCCCGTCAACGCAGGCTACCAGCGTCCCAGCAGGTGCCCCTCAGCCTGTGACAGCATCACACACCCATGCCACCGAGCCAGAGCCCACAGGAGCACGGCGGCTGTCCCTGGACCTGGGAACGAGGCGGGGCTGGGAGCCACCGTCGGCCACCGAGGTGGCCCCACCCCCGGCATTATATTTGCATAAAGCCCCACACGAGGATCGCGTTACAGGGCCGATGCTAATCTCTGTTGAAATAATATTTAACACATGCAGCACTTTTAATTAACTATCTGAATAATCTCAAATTAATACCAGAGCTTTAAAAAAAGTTTTCATTTTCGCATTTGGTAACATAATAGCGGCCCGGCTGGCCCATTTCCCCCTCCTTTGATTTAATTAAAAGCCCTTTTATGTGTCTCTTGTCATTTCAGAAAGGGACAAAGGCCCCGTGTGGGCACTGGGCTCCTGGGCCAGTCTGAAGCAGCTCCTGGGCAAGGTCCCTGTGGGCCCAGAAACACACTGGCAGTGCCACCGACGTGGCCAGGGCCACGACCCCGCGGTGACACAGGGTAGGGGACCGTGCAGGGAGGCCAAGGCTGCCACTGCCTGGGCCTCCCGCTGGTGCTGTGGACACAGTCCAGGTTGCACGCCCAAGGTTAGGGGTGACAGTGAAGTCTGTCTCCCCCTTTCTTTCTCTTCTCCTGGGGGTTGAACCTAGGACCTAGGTCCAGTCTGCATCCCCAGCTTGTTTTCATTGTGTATTTTGAAAGAGGGTCTTGCTAAGTGGCTGAGTTCCCGAGGCTAGGCAAGAACTTGCATCCTCCTGCTTCAGCCTCCCAGAGCGCTGGGATCACAGACATGCACCACCACATCTGGCTTCTCCCAGGCTGATGCTTGTAGGCTGACGGTGCTACCACTGTGCCCCTGCCTGGTCAGAGGAGGAGGTGTCCCCCGCCCCTCGACAGCCACGCCCTCCTCCTCTAAACCAGGGCTGTGGAGGCTTCCTGGACAGTGAGCCTTGGGGAACCAGGTCTGTGAGGAGCCTTGGTGTACACAACGTGCAGGCTGGTGCATGCCATTCTGTTGTGTGGACTGCAGGCCAGTGGGGTTGCAGGGGCCTGGGGTAGCATGGAGGCCCCTCTGGATCCTATCACCAGAGAGGCTGAGGCAGGAGGATCACAAGTTTGAGCCCAGCCGGGGCAACTTAGAGACCTTGTCTCAAAATAAAAAATAAAAGGCCAGGGATTTAGCTCAGTGGTTCCAGCGCCTGTCTTGCAAGCACAAGGACTCGGGTTCGATCCTCAGTAACACATACAATACTGGGCATGGAGATTCATGCCCAGCAGAAACCAGTACCACATACCACAGTGCCAGACGTGGTGGCTCAATCCTGTAATCCCAGCACTCGGGAAGCAGAGGCAGGAGGATTGCTGTGAAGTGAGTTTGAGGCTGAGCTGAGGGTCAGCCTGAACTACAAAGAGAGACCCTGTCTCAATAAACCTAAAAAATAATAATAATAATAATAAATAAAAGGTTGGGGATGTAGCCCATTGTGAAGGTCCTGGTTTCAATCGTCAGTGCCAGGTTCCAGGCAGAACCAGTGGTGGGGACAAGGAAATCAGGACCAGGCAGAGGCTCCTTGCCCCAGGAGTACAGCCAGGCAGGGGATGAAGCTACCTTCTATACTTTCTACCTCATGTCTAGGTCATTTGTTCAGTCAACAAACACTTGAGAGGCCAGACATGTGTTGGAGGAGCACGTTGAACCCTCTAGCCCAGGATGGTGACCATAGAGGGTCCGTGCCCTTCCATGTGTCCATTCCAGTGAAGCAGGAGCCAGCCTGGCTGGGAGGACCCACTGCCCCAGGGCACGCCAAAGAGAGTGGGAAAAGCTCAGGGCACAGAGGAGCGAGAGCTGCAGGAGGGAGAGCTCCACAGAGTTCCAGCCTGCAGGGTCCACAGAAACCTCCTGCCTCAGCCTATGGAGCAACTAAGACCATGTCTATGCAAGGTCAGACCACAGGCCAGTGTGCGGCGTTGGCTTCAGACTGCTTTGTAAGGCTTGAAGTTCCAGAAAGAAACTGAGTCAGTTGTGGCCACATTTATGTCTGGAAGCGTTGAGCTGGCTTTACTACGAGGATGTGAGGGCCCAGGTTCAAATCCCCCCACTTTGCACTCACTGTGGGACCCAGGGCGAGTTGCACGCCATCTCTGTGCCTGGCTGTCATCACCTGTGAGGGAGGTGACCGTGGCTGTGTCACAGGGCTGCTGTGGAGGGTGAGCAATTTAATGTGTTCATTGATCCAGCCACAGATCCTCAGGGGTCCCCGGCTGAGGCACAGGAAGCCACAAAGTCAGCTGCAGTCCACCGAGTCCACGGGACTGAAATGACCGAGCGACACAGGTGCAGAGGTCAAGCTGCCAGAGTACCAAGGAGAGAAGAGCTGGGTACAGGGCGGGAAGGGGAGGGTGAAGTCTGGAGTCCTGGGCCCAGAGGATGTGATGAGGCAGAGTGAGGGAAGTGAGGTGTGAGGCCACACGCCTGGGGAGATGCTTGTTCCAGAGTCCAGGCTGGTGTGCAAACGCCCTGGGGCTCCAGATCTCAAAGGGGACAGAGCTGGGTCTGCGGGAGAGGCGGGGACTGGAGTAGGGGTGGCCAGGGGCTTGGGCCTGCTGTGAGGGGCCAGCCCAACTCGGAGAAGGTGCAGATGCGAGGGAGCTCGGGCCACGCGGTAGTGCACACCTGTCGTCCCAGTACTTGGGAGGCTGAAGCAGGAGAATTGGCATAAGTTTGAGGTCAGTCTAAACTACACTGTGAGACTTAGTCTCAATAAGTAAATGAACGAGTGAATGAGTGATTGAATGTACAAAGCAGAAAGTTGGCTGCTCTCAGAGAATAGACTACGGGACTAGGGGACAGGCAGAGTACACAACACAAGGAGGCCGCTGGGCTACTGCAATGGGCCAGGTGTTGCTGCTGCTGGATAGGCAGGCACAGGAAGGGAGGCTGGGTGGGGACAAGGACGTGAACCAGCCCATACCATTGGGACCTAGAGCTAGTGGCAACTGGGCAGCTAGGAAGGGGCTGGGCCAGAAGCTATGCTGCACCCAGGCACGGGCAGGGAGGGGGCACACGCTCAGCAGGAACCCGGCCACTGGGACCCTGGGGCTCGGGCCACAGTCTGCCCCCTCCCCCGCTCCCTCCCAGCGCCTCCTCCCCTCCCCCATGCCACCTGCGGGGTCGCGGGCCAGGCCTTTGTCCCCCACTCTACGTGGCGCCCCAGCAAACACAGCTGAGCTGGGCTCTCGTGCAGCCCCCGCCCCCAAAATCTCCGGGCCGGCCGGGGGTGAGGCTTAGCAGGCAGCTGCGACCCAGCGCCTGTGCCCAGCGAGTTGTGCCTTTGTCATGCAGATGGTCCCGGCAGCTGACCCAGGGTGGGTACAACCCTCTCCCCCAGCAAGGCGGCGGCAGCACGTGGTAGTGACGAGGCCCAGAACCTCCCCACTGCGGCACAGCAGAGGGCTGGGCCGGCTGGAAGCTGGCTTGCGTGCTGGAGGCGGGGCAGGGGGCTCTAACACGGGCCCAGTGACTGCCCAAAGAGCAGTCCCCAGGGCCCTGCAGGGATCTCTGTCCACACTGTGGGGCGGCAGGGACCTAGCCCTGCCTGTGTGGCCCACAGCGCCCCCTCCCCTCCTTGTGCATTTGGGGGTGAGGTTGAGGCAGGGAAATTTCCAGGAAGATTGGGGGAGGCCTGGCGGGAAGCTGCCAGAGCCCCGGTGCTCAGAGTCCTGCACAGGCGGGAGATCTTTGGCGGACACCCAGTCCTTGAGCAGAAGTCCCCTGAACCAGAACTGAGGAGTCCAGCAGGAGCGCCCCCTCCTGCGTAGAGCTGTGGAAACTGGTGCCCTCCCACTCTCCGGCGCAGAGGCAGGAGGCTGAGGCAGGCTGCCACCTTTTGTGGAGGGCACACACACAGTCCTAGGACATCGTTCCTCACCGCAGCAAGACAGGCAAGCGCCTGGGCACCTTCCCACGTGCACTTGGTCACTATTGGTTACCAGGCAGCGTCCACACGGTGTGGCCTCAGGCAGCTGACCCAGCCTCTCTGAACCTTCAGCCCTTGTCTCTCAGGAGGGAAGATGTGGACGGATGTCTGTCCTCTGAGGGAGGGCTCAGGACGAGCAGAAGCTCAATCTTAGGAAGGCGACAGCCATGCAGGCCACAGATGGAGAAGGGGCTCCCTTGGCTTCCACATTCCCTGTGAGCAAAGACAGTTGGTCTTGGGGCTTCCTGGGACTCACCTGCCCTGTCCCTTCATGGTCCTGGCCGGGGCTGAGCATGGCTGAGAGGGGGCTGTCCCTGGGTCACAGTCTCACCCTGCCTCTCTGAGTCAGTGGGAGACCCCAGGGCCCCTGGCCCCAGCAGGAGAGCCCGAGGAGGAGGAGGGGGAGGAGGAGGAGGAAGAACAGAAGGGGGAGGAGGAGCAGGAGGAGGGGCGGGTTCACAGGGCAGATCAGGTTTCTGGCCGGACTGGTTCCCCCAGGTGGCCTGGATGGCAGTATGATAAGGTCCTACCACTGGCTGAGCTGCACAGGGAACCACCAGGCCCAGACAGACCCAAGATGGTGGCCCAGGCCCCGCCTGACCTAGAGGAGATTGGGGCCCGACCAGCTGCTGTCACCCTGTAGGCCACTGACCGCCTCTGGAAGCTCAGGAAGACTTGGTCCTGAGGGCAACGGGATGTCACCAGGTGCCCAGATGAGGTGGTTTGCACACTACCTGTCTCTACCCAGCACCCCCTGTTCAGGGCTCAGATCTCATGGGTTACTCATCTGTCCCTCTCTGACCTCCTGGAGCAGCAGCCCAAAGTCCTCCCCTGCCTCGTGCTCCCTACTGTCCCCAAAGCCACTGTCCCCTCAAGTGGCCCAACTTGGCCCTTTCCCTCCACTGGGCCTGAGTGGCTGCCGGTGGCCCTCAGCCACGCCTCTCATGTCAGCACAAGGGCCTGCAGGGGACCCCGTGAGGACAGCAGAGCGCTGCCTTTGTAGCTCCTAGGGACAGTGACCAGCTCCCTGTCAGGACCCACGGACAGCGGGGACTAGGAGGTAACACGGAGCCTGGGACAGGAGGGGACACGTGGCTGCAGGGGCTTCCACAGGGTTCATCTGCCACCATGCAGTTCTCGTGGGGCCTTTGTGCCATGCAGGGGCAGCCTGGTGGGAGCTGGCAGAGCGTGGGCCGGGGTCTGCAGAGAGCTGGCCACTGACCGCCCCAAGCCGCTCCGTGCAGGCCGAAACGCAGCCCTGTCTGTGGCCTAATGTCACGTGCAGTTCCGGGGACACCTGGGCTCCAGCCCAGCACTGCAGAGATTGGGATTGGTGCATTAGTAGGAAACTGAGGCACAGCAACACCAACAGAGGGCAGGGACAACAGCCTTGGGGGCCACGAGGGGACACGCCAGGTGTGGAGAGTGACTTCTAGGGAAGGAGCAGAGAAGCAGCTTCAGGTCAGCAACCTGGCCAGGCCGAAGAACCCTGGACTCTGGGCTGCAGGGTGGTCCTCAGTTGTCCGAGACGGGGCCCCAGGTGGCCAGGACCCGAAGGTGAGCACACGACCATGGAGACTGAATGTGGCTGGCAAACCGCCTTCCTCTCCCAGGCTGGCACTGAGCTCAGCCTCGGGCCGGCCGGCCCTCAGGGACAAGCCATTTCTTTTGTTGATGTTGTTGTTATTATTGTTGTTTTCAGACACCAAAGGGTCTTATTTTGTAGCCCAGGCTGTCTTCAGACTCAAGATCATCTTGCCTCAGCCTCCTGAGTGCTGGGTTTACAATGTGTGCCACCACGCCTGATAGGTGTGGCATCTCTGAGCCTGAACTGGACGAGGCTCTCTGGACCCGGACTTCTCATCCCGTTGTTGTCCCCCTTCATCAAAGACACTGAACAGCATTACTCCCGAGAGACTTGAGCCGGACCGCACATGTGCGACAGATACTGAAGGACGCTTCTCATGCCGCGGAGGGGATCCGTCTGTGTGTCCTCATCTTCATCCTCAAGGCTTCAATGACGCCATCCCTGGGGGTGTTTCCCGTGGGCTGCTTCAGACGGGAAGCTGACAGGAGTAGGGCGGGAGGGGTAGGGCCCAGTGTGGGACAGCCCTATCCTATCCCTGCTGCCAGAGGCTGACGGCCTCCCAGTGACAGCTACCCCAGGGCCCCCATTCCCAAGCCCTTGTCCAAGCGTTAGGGTGGCCGAGGACCTGGGCTGGCCCTGCCTGGTGGCTGCGTGCCTTGTGCTGGTGCCCAGCTCTTCACCCAGCCTGTTGTTTAATCCAGACATCCTGGTCTTCGGGTTCAGGCTCCTGCTCCTTGCAGGCCCCTGAGTGCTACCCAGAGGCCCTGGGGCCACATCCCCCACCAGCCAAGCAAGACGGGCCCAGCGCAGCACAGTGGCGGTGAGGGCCTGCAGACCCCATGGGTGAGCATCCCCTCTTTCCACCACACAGGGGACCTGCGGATCCCAGCACGATCCCTGAGTGGCCACCATCAGGCTTCGTGCACCCCAGGACAACGTCCAGCCTGAGCAACCTTCAGGGGCACCCGCTGCCCCCACACAGCGTCTGCAGAACTGATGCCACATGCGCTGACTTGAGCAACTCGAGAGCTGGGGTGCAGCCGGGGCGGGAGCGGCTCTGCACAGATGAGGCTCTGTTGGGCGGGGTTCACTGTGATCCCCACTTTACAGCTGAGCAAACATGAGGGTCCAAACCGGTGCTGGACCAGCCTGAAACATTCAGATGTTCACTTTTTCAACACAGAGGCCATTGCTGTTTGTGAGACTGAGAGCCCCCCCTCTTCCATGGCTGTCCTGGGGACATCCCATCTACCGTAATTGCTTCCGTGATCCCTGCCTCCAGGCAAGAGGCACAGAGACGCACCGGCCGGGCAAGGGTGATCCCAGAGGGCTAGCATGGCCGATTCCTGATGGATGTGCAGCAGTGAGGGCTTGAACTTCGGGCCAAGAAGAGCAGGTGCAAAGGACCTGCGCCACTGAGAGAGTGACATCAGAAGCTGCTGAGGGGCACAGCACACAGGACCGGAGCGGGAGCATCAGATGGGAGCCGGGCACAAAGAGGCCGCAGGAGCTCCGTCCTGCAGCACTGCGCAGACCGTGGTATGGTGTTTGGATTTTCTTGGCTCCTGAGGAAGCTGAGCACTAGGCTGCCGCACGTGGTCAGAGGTGCAGAAGATGGAAAGAATGGGCGTGGGGTGCCCACGTGGTCTAGCCAGGAGACGACAGTCACCTTCCCAAACCTGTGCTCCACTTGCTCCTGCTCGGCGTGGCCTCGGACCTCACCTTGCTGCAAGGAGCCCAGACATCGTGACCATCACTCTGGGTGGGTGGGTGCCAGGGAAATGTGGCCGGCAGCTCTGCCTTCATTTCCCTTCCCTGACACCATGCCAGCTGCCCCGTCCTCTGCTCCAGCACAGCACAGGTGACCGTGGTGAAGGTCATGCTGACACTGGCGGTGATGTAATGACCGGGGATGGTGCTGCTGTTAGTTTATGGGTGGAGATGGTGGCCTGGACAGTACAGTGGTGGCGTTGTCATTGAAAATAGTCTCCACCATAGTGGCTGGCACGTGTCGAGAGCTGGTGTTGGGGCTGATGGTTCCTGTGCTGGTGGTGGCACGTGAATCGGGTGAGGACTGTAACTTGGCAAAGGCTATTGTGCTATAGTTGAGGTGACACCTGGGGAGGACGGTGATTCTGCCAACATGAGTGGCCGTGGCTGTGGCAGGGTCAGCGACCTCAGTGGTGCTCAGGGGAGGGATACATGGGAATGAGGAAGAGGTGGCAGCAGTGTCCCCATCTGCCCCTCACCCTGCACGCGGCTTCCTGGCCAAGCCCCTCTCCTTCCTAGTGTACACGCAGCCCCGACGTCGGCTTCCCTGTCCCACACACCACCCTGCGACTTTGCGACTGCTCTATCGACACCCAGCATCCCCCCTTCACTCACAGAAGCATCTGAGTGTGACTCAGTTTCCCCTCGGTCCTGTGCTGTCCGGAGTCTGTTGTTCCATGACTGCCTTGAGGTTGGTGACCTTTCCCTGGAGGACCTGAACCCCCTCACCGGGGTCACCACACACACGCCCCGCTCTCCCCGTGGCCTCTCAGGCCTGCAGTCCGTGCTGGCCGCTCCTCATGCAGCTCCTTTCTTGATTCAGCCCTGCACGGTGTGGACCCCACTCTCTGTCAGTCCCTTGCTGAGGGCTCAGGGGGTAAAAAGGAGTGTCTTGTACTGTCATAAATATTTTGGGGGAATATGGTTTTGATATCTACCCCAAGATGGCCTCAAACTCTCAGTGATCCTCCTGCCTCAGCCTCCAGAGTGCTGGGGTTATAGGCGTGTAGCACTACACTCAGGTGAGTAAAAAAAATTTAAATATTCCGGGTCTATTTCAGTCACCCCCTATATATTATCAGCAGCACCCTTTCTGTCCTACACATTCACACACGCACACACACACAAACACCCCTCAGTGTCCATCACCAGAGACTCCTACCCCCTGACGGAGCCTCTACCGCTGCTGAGAACGCGGGAGCTGAGGGACAAGCCCAGGGCTTTCACTACCCAGCAGAGCCGGCTCCTGCCGACCAGGCCTGGTTGTCCCACCCTGGGCGGTCCTCTGTCCTCAGAACCCCCACCCCACCCACTGGGGACAGCTTGACTCGTGGCACTGTCCCCAGTGCCATCTGTCTGTCTGTCCAAAGTAGAGCTCGTGGTGTCCCAGCATGGAGCCTTGTTCCTCAGGATTTCACTCTGCTGTTTTGTCCCTGGCCCGGTGGTGGCCTTGTCCCCTGGGGCCTCGAGTACAATTTGCCCTTCTGAGCCACTGCCCCTGACCCCCCACATCAGGCCTTCTGCTGGTAGCTCTGCCAGGCCCTCTGCCAGGTCGGGGCTGCCCTCTCCTCTCTCAGCTTCCCCTCTGTCCCATGTGGTGCTGAGATGGAGTTTTGTCACTTTGAGCTGCAGGAAGACTTCCCATTTTGGGGCTTAGCTCAGTGGTTCCAGCGCCTGCCTGGCAAGCACAAGGTCCCAAGTTTGATCTCCAGTGAGCACATACAACAATGCTGAGCATGGTGACTCACGCCCACCAGCAGTCAGTACCACATACCACAGTGCCGGGCGTGGTGGCTCACGCCTGTAATCCCAGCACTCAGGAGACAGAGGCAGGAGGATTGCTGTGAGTTTGACCCTTACCTGGCCTATATAGTGAGCCCCGGGCCAGCCTGAACTACAAAGTGAGACCCTGTCTCAAAAAAAAAAAAAAACAAAAAAAAAGACTTCTCACTCCTCTTCCTCGTGGTGCACTTCCCTGTCTGGCCGGCTGTGGCCGGGGAGGCCAGAAGCTCGGTCACTTGCCATGGAGCCGACAGTGTCCCCAGCCCTCACACAGCCAGCACCCCTTGTTTGGTATTGGTGACCGTAGTGCCAGTGACAGCAAGGAGTCCATGGCAATGGTGGTTTGGTGGCAGCAGGGAGGTAGTGGCCATCTGGAAGCAGCACAGTAATCGGCAGCAAAGGAGGGGTGGCAGGTGGCTGCCCCCTAGCCAGCCGACTGGCCAGCCACAGCCAGCCACTCAGTGAGCCCAGTTAACCCTTAACTTCATGAGTAAATATCAATGTAGAACTACAGTGGGCTCCATCCATGGCTGAAGAGTCCCCAGATCACCAGCCCCACCTCCCACAGCCCACAGGACAAAGCTTTCTCCTTCCTGTACTGGGCGAGCTGGGGCCAACACCTGGACG
Source organism: Petromus typicus (assembly GCA_004026965.1). Classification (NCBI taxonomy): domain Eukaryota; kingdom Metazoa; phylum Chordata; class Mammalia; order Rodentia; family Petromuridae; genus Petromus; species Petromus typicus. The sequence continues at coordinate 47,503 of PVIR01002524.1, read as the reverse complement.
TGGTGGCCATCCTCCCCTAGAGGGATGGGCCCACACAGAGCACACTGGGAACCTTCGAGAGGAGAGGGCTGGATTCAGTGTCCCAAAGGAGGGTGGTGCGCTGGCCGCCGGCCCGGGAGGACGGAGGGGTGACCCCGGTTGCCCCGCCACAGAGGATGCATCTGGGGTAGTGCCAGGCGGGCAGCAGGGGTAGCAGGCGGTGGCAGCGGTGGTGGCGGGCGTCTGGAAAGATGGCTGCACCTCGCTCCCACTCCAGACCCCCACGACCCCGGGGGTTTCCTGACCGGCTGCTGGGTGACCGCAGGCGTAACCACGGCGCCTGAGGGCTCAAGTGGCTGGCGGTGCCAGGTTCCTGCTTGGGTCTATGACAGTGCAGTGTGGTTGGTGGGCAGGTGGCCCTGGCCATGCAAGCCCAGAACCCATGTTCCCAGGCCCCAGGGGCAGAGGCCATGCCCGGGCGAAACCCTGGAGTGGAGGACACCAGGGCTGAGACTCAGACCCGTAGCCCGGGGCGGGGACGGCAGAGTGAAGGTCACTGATCGAGTCTTTCCTAAAACACAGCTCAACCAACCTTCGGACCCGCATCTGTCTGTCTGTCCATGCCCTGCGCCACCACTGGGTGTGGCCCTTCCATATCCCATGATCCTGTGTCCTCCAGGCACGATGCCCTGGCTGACGTAGAGGGCGACTGACACTTCCACATGGGCTACGTGCTGTGACCATGGACCTGGACCAGAGACAGCCATGGGAGGGGTGAACGCTGGGGGCATCCCCAAGCCAGGGCAGGAGGTCATGCACGTTCCCCCGGGAGGAGGGTCGAGTCCATGGTCCCCAGGCAGCCGGTAGAGCTGGCTCTTGTCCCCACCAGCTATCCCCAGCGTTGGCCATGCCAAGGTGCTGGCCTTGGCTTCTCCTCCCTTCCTGCCATCGTCAGCAGTCACAGGTCACCCAGGTCTCAGGCCTCTGCTCTGTGTCCTCGGGCTGCCCTCCGGGGAACATCACAGGACCATATCCCACCCAGGGCCATCTGGAAACTGTGCCACAAGATAGGAGGCCTCCAACACCCTCTGTTCCCTGCTGCGGGGAAGGGAACAAACTTGTTATCCTCAGGACCAGGGGAGGCAGAACCATGTCCCACTCCCACAGGACGTTGTCCCTGAGGACGCACAGGGCCTCTGGGAGGAGGGCAGAAGAATAGGAGCCACCGGGCCTCAGAGGCTGCACAGCGCAGACCAGAGAGGCCAGCAGGAACGTGCCCTGGGACACCTTGGGCCCATTTCCGTCCTCTGGCTTCTCTGTGGCCCATGCTGGGGGCAAGGATGAGTGATAGGAGAATATGCCTGAGTTAAACAAGAGCTCCTGGTCTTTGGTGGAGGCAGTGTTAAAAGGGCACAGCCCCTGCCCTGTCTCGGCCCTCAAATGGCACCTGAGCTCAGCCAACCTCAGGCCAAAGCCACTGGAACATACACCCTATGTCCCATCCCCAGCTCGTCCTCATGTCTCGTGAGCATTACCCCCCAGCCCCGCAGTCTGTGTGTGAGCTGTGCACTTGGGCTCAGAGGACTGCGTCTACTCAAGGAGGTGAGACATACCTGTTTCCCTGCGCAGCCCGCACGGTGGGCAGGTGAGGCGCCCACAGGGGCTGACCAGCGGCTGCCTGGGACTGAAGGAAGCAAAGGGGTGGGGTGGGGTGGGGTGAGCTCGAGTGGGGCCCATGGCCTGCGAGCCCAGGCCAGCTGGCAGTCCCCACCCCACGCTGCCCTGAGATGTCTTCTGCACCCTGATATTACACACGCATGTGCATGCACGCACACCTGCTCTTGCGTGACTTCGCAGGTGCCATACAGGAACTGAGGTAGAGATGCCTGCCCTGGCCCCTCTCAGCCACCCACTCCAGACTGTCTCTCCTGCTGAGTCCTGGCCCACGGCATGCCCACTCTGCACAGCACCTCCATGCCCAGCAGTGGCGACTAAGCCAGCCCAGCCCTAGCACACCTTGGGTGTTGACTGCTGAGGGCCCAGAGATAGTTGTTGTCCACATTACATCAGACACACAAAGCAGGCTCAGTAAGGTACCCTGGCCCTCTAGCAACGGGCTGAGGCATGAGGGGGTCTCTTGAGTGTTCAAGCCCAGCCCAAACATCGCAGAGACATCATTACCAAAAAATATTTTTCACTAATTTTTTAAATAGGAAAGACACATCTATGGATATTAAAGTTTCCCAAATGTCAGTAGGTGCTGAGCAAACTGTCTCCACCACTGCCTCTGGGAGCCTGGCGTGGTGTCTCTGCAGGATGGGTATTTTAATTTATATTTTTCTTCCCCATTTATTTTTGGATTTTTGAGACAGAGACTCATTATGTAAGCCCGGCTGACCTCAAACTCACAGACTGAGATACCCCTGCCTTAGCCTCCCTCGTGCTGAGATTAAATGCCTGCCCCGCCATGCCTTGCTAACATGTTCTTCTGCTTCCTCAAAACTTGTCACGGTAGCAGGAGCTGCAAAACAGCTCCCCTTGTCACAGGCCTCTGCCCAGACCCCCACGCCCGATGGCCGGGGATGCCTTGGAGGCCTTTCACAGGCGCTGGCACCTGCCCTCCTGTCTCAGGAGGAGTCTGTGTGCCCTGCATCACTGCTGCCCCCGTATGACCCACGGTTCCCAGAGGACACGTTCGCGCACCGGGTCGGGTAGGGCAAGTTCCGGTGACGAATGGGAGCTACAGGAAGTGTGGGGCTCGGCTGCACGGGGAGCACTGGCCTGGCGAGCGAGTGCTGCAGTGGGCCCTTGAAGAGACTGTCCGTGGCGACAGGGATGCCGCACAGCTGCACTGAGACAGAGGTGGCACGCAGGCTGAGCGGCCCGTGTAGAGAGGGACGCAGGAGAAGCCTGGGGACGCGCTCTCGATTACAGTGAAGGCATCGTCCCTGGAGGTGAAGGGCAGGAGGGCACAGGGCCTGGGCCAGGTGGTCTCCACGTCCCCTCCAAGGGAAGCTGCGGGTGAACCCCTTTGCAGATTTCAGACTTTGGACGGCTCCTGAACCACATCAGCCTGGTGCTGCCTGGCAAGGAGCTGAGTGCCCTGGGTCTCCACCATGGGCTCACCTAGTGTCCCAGGTCCTGGGAGGTGTCCACAGTTGGTGGTGAAGCCTGGGTCACAGCTGATGGCTGAGGTGCCCATCTGCCACGTGAACCTGCCTGACGGTGCCCTGGATGATGTGTGTGGGCCTGACAGGAGCTGCCTCTGTTCTGGGCCCTGGGACAGCTGCAGTTGGGCCCTGCTCCCTGCAGGACGTGACCTGGTGGCCAACTGGAGGCGTGCAGCACAGTGTCCAGCGGGGAGTGGGCAGGAAGGGACAGTGCGGGCAGGGGGTGCTCTGGGCTTCGCTGTTCTGGACACTCACCCCATCCTGTGACGGGGTTCAGGGCCCACTGCAGACATAAGTGGCATCTGCTGACGAGGGGACATGGATGCTGACTCAAGTGACTGTCCTAGCTGCTGTGGAGCCAGCTGGGCACCTACACTGTCACCTCCCTGGGTTGGACTGCCCAGCTGGGGTTTGTGGCAGGGATAACCCTGTCACCACGTCCTGTCCTGGTGGCATGCAAGGAATCCTCTGTCTGCCAGTGGCACACTGCCGGGCACAGGACAGCCAGGGCCACCTAGCCTGGGCCCTCCGCCCTCCCTACCAGAGACACTCCTCTCAGGGACCCCCAAGCACTCACGCCTCTGTCTCTGCCTCAGGCTCCCCTTTGCTGGGGCTCCCATTCCCTGTGTCCCCACCACCGGGTGCCCTGGCCCTCTCCCTTATCTGGGTCCACCCCGTACCGCACCACGGAGCCCGTCCCCATGGCAACGGGGCAGATGGCGGCTGTGATTAGCCCTCCCCCTCCTGCAGCTCAATCCGTCTTTGAAATTAAATCAGTGTGATAACATCAGGGCAGGCAGGCAGGAGGGGTGCACCCCCCCACGGCCTGGGGAGGGGGAGGGGACTGGTGCCCAGACTGCTGAGTGACCTTGGCCGGGTCTCTGAGCCCCCAGCCTCAGTGTCCCTGTCTGTAAATAGGGTGAATGATCTCCAAAGGAAGGAGGGTGTCCTGTGGGGCTGAAAATCTCACAACTGCTCACCAGAGCCCTAGGACTGGCGGCACCCTCAGGGTGGCACATGCCCTGTGACTGAGGTCCGTCATCCATATCACCGATTCCTAGTACAGGAAGGACGACAGTTTTTTGTGTGTGGACCTGGAGGTGGAACCCTGAGCCTTTACACTGAGCTACATCCCAGCCCTTTTGTTTAATTTTGAGACAGAGTTTTGCTAAGTCACTATTTATCCCCCCGCTGGGCTTGAACTTCCAGAGTGCTGAGATTGTAGACAGGTGACACCACACCTAGTCGGAAGGACATTATTGAATGCTATCATGTCCACCCTCTCCTCCAGGATGCTTTGGGTCCCTTCAGATAGCCAGAACCCTGAAAGCCTCTGTGGACAGCTTGATGCCATCGGAGACTGAGGATTGAGGGGATGTTAGCTGCATGGGTGGGGTGCGGGGTGCTAAGCAAGGGGTCTACATGCACAAAGGAGAAGGGGGTGCAGTGCAGAGTTGGGAGGAGAGGAAGGCCCACAGGAGTTCTAGGAGGAGGTGGCAGCGGCAGGCATGGCTAGTGCAAAGGTCCTGGGGCAGGAACACTCCAGATGTGTGCCTGGGACGGCAGGGAGGCTAGGGGAGCCCAGCGGTCACAGGCCAGGTGACACGGGGCTTATGCAGGCAGCATGCGTGTCCAGGCCCAGTGCAGCCATCCACGGGAGATGGGGGTGGGGCCCTCATTGCCACTGTCACCACCCTAGACACACAGCCAGGGCAGGGGCCCCACAGGAAATGACAAGTGGCCCAGGCAGAGGGAATGGGAAGTTTCAGACCCTGAGAAGGTGGGGAGCAGGCAGTACCAAGGCTGGGGACCCCTGGATTTCTCCTGTCCAGAGTAAAGCAGGGCTCAGGATCCATAGGAGGCCTTGGGGTGCTGGGGACACAGACAGCCATTGGTGGAGCCCAGGGACCGCTATGGCCAGGCTGCGAGGACAGGGCCCATGTCCCATAATACTCCTGGGATACTAGGCACACAGGGCCCCACAGACGCCCACCTTTCTGCCAGCTGCAGTCATATTTTCCTGGCAGCTGTCCTAGCTAACTAGTCACTTGATGGGGCCACACTGGCCAGTGACTGGGGACATTAATGGGTCGGGGGGCAGAGGTCAGGGTCGCCGAGGACAGAGGTCAGGTGGTCAGAGCCATGTGGGGTTTTGATGAAGTTAGTCCCGGGTAGGATGAGTGTGGGGTCCGACCTCCTGTGGGCCAGGCCGGCTTCTAGTTACGTGGTTAGCAGCCTGCAGCTGCTGCCTGGAGCCAGGAGGCCACAGTGCCCATGGGGGTCTGAGGGCCCCAGAAGAGCTGGGGTCCCTCCTCACTCCCGTAGCCCCACACTCCAGCCAGTGTCCTTCTGGGGCTCCGGTCAGCGCACTCTGCCCCTCCAGTCCCCTTTCACATCCCCTCTCTGTGTGCTGCGCTGGCCCATCTGCTGTCCCCGGAACAGTGCACCCCACCTCACTCCAGGCACCACGCATGGCCCTGGCACACACAAGTGGCCCTGTCACCAGCCAGCCCTGAACCCCAGGATCTGGGATCACCTGCTCCACTGGCTGGCGCTTCTGCCCTTGATGAACTGGAAATTAGAAGCAGGCAGATCTTTCTCACAGACACACTCACACACACATACTACACGTGCACATTGCATGCACACACACGCACTCACCTCCTAACACACACGTGCACATGCGCCCACCTCCCTTCGGTTGTTACCATGGTGATAACAGTAATTGCTACTTTAAAAGCCAAGTCATTTGGCGTGAACACCCAGGACAGGGAGCTGGGTCTGCCTCTCGACTGAGAGTCATGGGACCCCTTTCTGTGCCTCAGTTTCCTCCTAATCCCCTGGGGCAGTGGTCCCTGTCTAGAGAGCAGTGGGCACTAAAGATGACCGTGTGTCCCGCTCTGGCCTCAGGGCCTTTGCCTTTTGGCTTCACCCAATGCCCCAGGCCAGCCCAGAGGCCCTGCTCCCCATCAACCACTCTGAGGTCCTTCCAGTCCCAACCTGCCCTTTGACCCAACATGGCTGCCTGTGCTCCTGTCTAGCACTGGTTGTCACTAGGACTCCTAACTCGACCTGAAGAGGAATCTAACTGCTTGTCCTGGAGCTGCGTGCCAACCATGCCTGGCATAGAATAGGTGCAATGACTATTTCTTTCAGCTGTGTGGAATTAAGAGGGCCACTCTGGGCGTGGTGCCCACCTGTAACCTCGGCTACTCAGGAAGCTGAAGTGGGAAGATCTCAAGTTTGATCTCACCCAGGAGACCTAGAGACCTAAGGAGACCATCTTGGAATGACAAGGACTGCAGGGGTGGCTCAGCCTGGAAGTCCTGCACTTGATCCCAGCAGGGCTGGGTGAGCTCAGCGGCCAGGCCTGGGCTTAGCCTATGAGAGGCCCTGTGGCAAGCTCCAGCAACATGGCAGTATAAAATGAATATAGGGAAATACTTAACACATCTCTTGGGTTTGAGACTGTTTTTTGTTTTTGTTTGTTTGTTTTTAGTTTTTTGAGACACGGTCTAGCTTTGTAGTTCAGAACTGGCCTTGAACTCACTATGTAGCCCAGGCTAGCATAAAACACAGAAATCCTCCTGCCTCTGCCTCCTGAGTGCTGGGATTACAGGTGTGAGCCACTATACCTAGCATTGTGATATGTAGTACTAGGGATAAACTGGGGACCTTGCATGTGCCAGGCAGGCACTGGAACCACTGAGCTAAATTCTTGGCCTTGAGTTTGACATTGTTTTAAAACAAACCTTTAAAATATACTCTTTTTTTTTTTTTTTGTACTGGGGATCAAACTTAGGACTTTGCATTTACAAAGTAGGCAGCAAAACCACTAAGCCAAGTCCCTAGCCCTAAAACACATTTAAAAAAGACATGTTCAGCAAATCATGGTGACATACACCCGTAGTCCTGGCCTGCAGGATCTGAGGCAGGAAGGAAGATGGCTGTGAGTTTGAGGCCAGCCTGAGCTACATAGTGGGATCTCATCTTAAAATATATATATATATATATATATATATATATATATATATATATATATGTATATATATATATATATATACATATATATGTATGTATGTATGTATGTATGTATGTATGTAGACTGGCACTCAATCAGGACACAGTTCCCTTCCCTTCTTCATCACCAGCCCTCCATGACTAGGAAGAAGGTCGCTACCCACACAAGAGTTTGCTTTGCTCTGCCTTGGAGAAAGCTCTGCCTCCTTGGGCTGGGACCAGCTGCTCCCAACCTGGCTCCCGCAGCTCACTGGGCAGCAGCACATGCAAAGGCCCTGTGGCTGCGAGGCAGTATTGGCAGTAGAGGAACAGAGTGGAGGGCAGCCTGCGTGCCTGGAGCCCAGAGAGAAAAGATGGGGTGGGTAGGGTCCCCACGATGAGGGGTGAGGTGGGGTCTTTCTGGGAAGGACAGAAGAGGCCCTGGATGGCTAAAGCAGCTGGGCGTGGGGACGCACGGCTCCGAGTCCCCTGAGCCCCGTCCGCCCCACAGAGCCAGGCTGAACTCACTGCCAGGATTTTACTTAGAGCTGTGATGTTAGATGGAGGCCCAGGCACAGCCCAAGAGGGATGGGACGGGCCGCAGGGTGGCGCTCACTTGTTATCCACCCGCCTGAGCTGCTCCTCGCCGTTGATGGTCACTGAGCGGAGTTGCCCATCCTGCTCCACCTCAACGCGCTCCTGCCCGTTCTCCACGATGCGCTTCGTGGTCACCTTGTGCCCATTGACCATCTCAGTGGACGACACCACTGATTTGAAGCTTGAGCTGCCTGGACCTGAGCCCCCGAAGGTGGAGGATGACGAGAAAGTGGTGCGGACCCCGGCCCGGCCCAGCGCACCCAGGGACGAGAAGGCCTCCATGAACGCCGGGAACTCGCCAAAGCCCGAGAAGGCGCCACGCAGGCCGGGCCCACGGCTGCCGCCACCACGCTGGCTGCGCTCGCTGCCCCCCAGTGGGCTGTCCCAGAAGTCGAAGGAGAAGGGGTCCATGCCTCCAAAGAACTCCCTGAAGATGTCCTCAGGGTTTCGGAAGGTGTAGCCACTGCCGAAGGGACTGCCGTGGTGCTGGGGACCGGCCCCACCACCCACTCGCCAGCCCTCACAGCCCGCATGGTCGTACATGGACCTTTTCTTCGGGTCAGACAGGACCTCGTAAGCCTCAGACACCTGCTTAAACTTCTTCTCGGCCTCTTCCTTGTTGTGAGGGTTTTTGTCAGGGTGCCAGCGCAGGGCCAGCTTCCGGTAGGCTTTCTTGATCTCATCAGCTGAGGCTCTGGCCTGCACGCCCAGCACCTGGTAGTAGTTGGTCATGGCAAGTCAGCTGGGAGGTGGCTGCGGGGACAGGACACAAGGCCACGGCTGGTTGGGTGGCTCCCTGTGGCGAAGGCGGAGGCCTAGCAGGAATCTGTGGGGTCCGGGCGAGACTGTGCCCTTCCGTGAATTTAGCTCATCATAGTCCCCGTAAGCAGAGGGGCAGGGGGAGGGGAGTGACAGGGCCGCTGGGGCCAGCCCAGGGCTCCTCCAGAGCCAGGGCCCAGGCTTTGTGAGATCACCTTCCAGGGCGTGGCAACCCCACCCCCAGCGCTGGCCCAGGCTGGGCCACCCCAGGGTACCAGCTACAGCCCCCAGAGTGGGCACAGAGGTGGGATGTGCCTCGGGCTCTGGGCCTAGGTTGGCCTTAAAGGTCATGGCTAGGGCAGGGGGGCACAGAGGGCTTCCTGGGATGTATGTCCTCAAATCCTTGGGCCCAGTGACTGGGTTCTGCTGTGTAACACGGATGCTTGGAGTCTGGGACCAGCCTGGCCAGGCGGCAGTAGGGACTTATTGATCTTGCACCCAGTTATCTCATCAGACCCTTGGGGGTAAGCGAGCTCCACACAGACAAGGATGTCTGCCAGCATCTCAGATGAACCAGGTACATGGTCATACATGGAGAGCATAAGTTGGCTGAATGAAGCTCAGAGACATGCAGCAACCTGTTCAAGGTCACACAGCAAGTGAGGAAGAGGAAGGTCAGCACCCAGGGCCATCTGGGGCTGTTGTAGAGTTCGTAGAAAACCCCAGTCAACTCTGGGGAAGAAAACAGAGACGGGTAATAATGCAGATGCGTGAGGGGGGAGGCTGAATAGTGTCCCTCGAAAAAAGCTATGTTTTCCTCTGAAACTCTGGAAACCCGTATGAACGTATTTGGGAAAAGGGTCCTTGTGGGTGTAGAGATGAGATTGTCCTCAATTATTCGGCTGGGTCTTAAGTCTAAGAGGTGAAGGGCAATGTCAGGGGACAGGCCCCAGTGACAACTGTCAGAAAGGAAAAGGCAGGACCCTCACAGTGTAGCCTCACTGAAAAGCTGGTTCCCACTTCTGGCCTCCTGACCTGTGAAGGAATAGATTCTGCTCTGTGTGGGAGATTTTTGTTTGTGTTTTTTGAGTCAGTTCAGGCTGGCCTTCAACTCCAGCTCAGTCTGTGCATACCAGACACCTGGTGATCCTCCTGCCTCAGCCTCCTGAGGGCTGGGATCACAGGTGTTAGCGACCACACCTGGCAGATCTGTTCTTTGAAGCCACCTGCTTTGTGATCCTTGTTACAACAGCCCCAGATCCAGGTGAATGACTCAGTGGTCCTGGACATTTCCATTTCTCTCATTCTTGTCCTGGAATCTGATGAAGTCTGGGAACTGTAACAAATGATATTATCACAGCAGTTCCTACCCTTGTGCCACCCTGACCACCGCCGTCATGACCACCGCCCAGCCAGGGCTCCAGGTGGGGGCGCTGCCCTCCCCAAAGCTGCTGCACGTCCCCAAGCACCCACTGGAGAGGCACAGGAATGGGACAAGCTGCTGTGCGCCACCTGGAGTGACGAAGATGGCCTTGATGGCCCTGCAGAAGCAGGGACAGGGCTGTGGCTGGCGGGGTCACAGGATCAGGGTTGCCGTGGTGGCCATGGGGTGGGTGGCACTCAGTGGTCTTATTCGTGGAGGATGGTAGTGAGGACAGTTGTGGAAAACAGCAAATGTGGGGAGGACTTGCCAATGTGATGACATTAGTGGCGTGGGCGTGGTCACCAGCGTGAGGCTGAGCATGGACAAAAAGGAGGCGGCCACAGACCTGTGAAGAGGGGGGTCGCGGTGGCCCTTGCACTATGAACCTGGACCAAAGATCACCCTGTTTGTGGCAGTCATAGCTACCCTGGGCACAGCAGTGGTAGCTGACCACGGGGGCAGCGGGAACGGAAACCAAGGGGTGGTGGCTGTCATGGTAACGGCAACCTGCTTGTGGTGGGCATGGCGGTGACGATGGTGATGGTGGGTGTGACGATGCTCTTGGCAGCAGCAGGGCTGCCCCATAGGGGACGGTGTGGACCCAGGAACTCGGAGCCCCCAGGGATGAGTCTCCACAGGAGTTTGAGGATGAGGCTTAGGCTGTGTTCCCGCTTCCCCTGCTCTGAGGCTCCCCCTCGGAGCTGCTGTCCCTGCTCATTGGCAGAGTGGTGGCACCCTTTCCCGAGTGGCTCGGGCCTCAGCCTCTGAAGTCCCGTGCCCTGGGCCTCAGGCCACCTGGGAGCCCATCCCTGAGCCACAGTCTCAAAACAGAAAGGACGTCAACTACCTGGCTGGTTTCCAGGAGCAAGGGACCACTGCCCAGGGGGCACAGAGAGGGATGGCACACCCAAGGTCACACAGCAGCCCCAGGAAGTCCTCCCTGCAAGCTGATGAGGCAGCCAGAGGCCCCTCTGTGTCTCCGTAGTTAATGGAGTAGCTTTTTAAAAGGATTCTAATCACCCCCGATGCTATCTGCTTATCACTAACATCCCTAATTAGATGATCCTGGGGGTCACTTGGCTAATTCCCTGCAGCCCGCACAGCCCTGCCCGCCGGGGGCGGCCCCCACCCCCAGTCCTCCCCAGCCTGGCCAGATGGGCAGTGTTGAGGCCTCTCTCCCTGTAGGGCCCTGGCTCCCTAACAACGTTACCTCCAGGATGGATGGGTGACAGCGGTGGATGGATGGGCCGCTGGCGGCAAGTGGCAGCAGGTGAGTGGCGGGATCGAGTGGCGTACAGCTAGGAGGGTGGGTGGACGGAGGGACAGATTACACAGTGTTTAAGGGCTCCACCGGCCCAGGATTTGAATCCCAACTCTGCACTTCCTAGCTATGTGTTCTGGGAAGTCACCTGACCTTGCTGGGCCTGAGTTTCCTCTTCACCTATACCATGGGGGTCATAACCAACCCTGCCTAGTAAGCTCATTGTGAGGACAGCCTGGCACAGACGCAGCACTGGTGCCTGTGTTTGCTAGAGTCCCAGAGGGTGGATCCACAGCTAGAGGGAGGACGGACGGCTGAAGGGTGGATGGCAGTGTGGTGGGTGGTGGGCACGGGCGCTGGGGAGGAGGGTCTAGGGCTTGCGCACCAGCACTGAGGAGCAGGCCGGGATGTGACCATCTGGTCTCAGGACTGATTGGCTGTTGCTTCCAGGAAGGTTCCAGCCCACCTACAGCGGGGGTGGGGGTGGGGCGACAGGTGCCACTCCGGTCCTGCTCCTTTCCTGAGGTCACAACCCAGGTCTGGCTTTCCTAGTGCCCCAGGAGGTCTTGAAGCTCAGCTTTAGCTTCCTGCTCACATGAAGGCGTCATCTGTGGGAGCCCATCTGAGGTTCACAGCAGGAATGTCAAGAGCTCTGCTCCAAACCCTCAGAGGATTCCTACACAAATATGGCTACATCACATTTTCTGAGGTCCATAAGGCATGGTGTCATTATTGCTTTTCTCTTGTTACTGAGACAAAATACCCAACACACCCCGCATTAAAGAGAGGAGGTTTATTTAGCTCAGTTTGTAGAGGGGTCAGTCCATAATCAGCTGGCACCAAGGCAGACTGGCACATGGCAGAGGGGCATCACAGAGAAGTTCATGGCAAGCAGGAGACAGCAAAGGCAATCGAGGAGCAAGGGGCTCTCCACAGGGTATCTCTGTGCCCTAGAGACTACAAGGGCGGGCAGCCCCCACACCCTTAATCCCAGCACCCTTGAGCCTAGCAATGCACCATGAATCAGTCCCAGAAAAAGGCCCGGCTAAGACTGCAAGAGGCTTTGGGGGGACTTCTAGACACAATAATAAAGTGGTTACCCCACAGACACTTCTAAAACATGCAGGTGAGGTTCCTGCAGAGGGAACGTCATGTGAAGTCCCGGGGCAATGGGTGACATCTCCCATGCCTGGGAATGAGGGCCCACGGACTGGGATCCCCAAGCCTGGGTCCTGCCCTGGGACAAGGAGCCCTAGGGAAGCCCCAGAGGGACAATCATTTTTGTGTTCTAGACGGATCCTCCACCAGCAGTGATAGTGTGTTCCATCCTCTCCAAAAGGAGGAAATGGAGTAATTATGCCCTGATAATGGGGCTAGAAATGACAATCAGTATGGAGAATTTTTTTGTTTTTTGAAATAGCATCTTGCACTGTAGTCCAGGCTTGACTTGAACTCTCTAAGTAGCTCATGCATGCCTCAAACCAGTGATGATCCTCCTGTCTCAGCCTCCCGAGTGCTGACACTACTGGTGTATGCCACCATACTTGGTAGAATTCTTTAACCTTATCTTTGTTCTTTTCTTAGGTGCAAGCAGTTGAACCTAGGGGCTCCTACCACCATGCTACATCCCCAATGCCTTTATTATTTCAAATTTTGAAACAGAGCCTAAATTGTCCCAAATGGCCTCAAATTTGTAATCCTCCTGTCTCAGCCTGCCAAGTTCAGCCTTATCTGATAGATACAAGGATGTGAAGACTCTTGTATCAGTACTCTCACACAGGGTCTCAAGGACAAGAATGCTTCCTGCTGACCTGATTATATCAATAAGCAGGAGAGAGCCACAAGGGAATACATGATGTTTTCTTCACAGTGTGGACTAGTAGACTGTCTTAAAAAAGGAATGGGCCAGAACTTTGTAAGAGTTAATAAATACCATAACTATGATTATGAGCAAGAAAGGTAAGTGGTAGAAAAACAGCTATACAACTGTGACATGAGAGAAGTCCCTTTTTATCTGAAGGTTTGTTTTCCAAGGTTTTAGTTTCCTGAGGACATTCAAGGTCTAAAAATGTAAATTGGAAAATTCCAGAAATAACCAGTTCATAACTCCTAAAGCATCCCTCACTCCTAGTAGCTTGACGACATCACCCTGCCCCATCCTGCCCGGGCACGAATCATCCCTCTGTTGGTGACCCAGGCCATATACGTGGCCAGAGCTGGCCACTCAGCAGTGCAGTTGTCCCACCTCCTGTCACAGCATTGCAGTACCAAAGGGCCCACATTTCATTTCACAACAGCCTCGGAGAGCGAGTCATGATCTGGCAATTTTATTACAGAAAATTGGTGTCCTTGCTCGGATTTATTATTGTCATTAATCTCTTACTGAGCTTTATTTTTGCAGGTCTGGGGTTTAAACCGGAGGCCTTCGCATGGAGTTTCATCCTTGACCCTCTTTTATTTTTATTCTGAGACAGGGTCTTGCTAAGTCACTACATTGCTCAGGCTGAGCTCCAACTTGCAATCCTACTGCCTCAGCCTTCCAGGCTGCTGGGATCACAGGCATGAGCCACCACGCCTGTCACTGTGGTATGTGGTACTGGTTCCTGCTGGGCATGAGTCTCCACGCCCAGTATTGTTATGTAGTTACCAGGGATCAACCCAGGTCCTTGCGCTTGCAAGACAGGCGCCGGAAGCACTGAGCTATATCCCCGGCCCAATTTTTTCTTTTTATTTTACTTGGGGGGGGGGGCTAATTTTTTATTTTTGGTTGTTTGACATTTTTTTTGTTTTGTTTTGTTTTGTTTTTTGAGACAGGGTCTCACTTTGTAGTTCAGGCTGGCCCTGAGCTCAGCCTCCAACTCACATCACAGCAATCCTCCTGCCTCTGCCTCCCAAGTGCTGGGATTACAGGTGTGAGCCACCACGCCCGGCACTGTGGTATGTGGTACTGATTGCTGCTGGGTGTGAATCTCCATTCCCAGTATGGTATGTGGTTACCGGGGATCAAACCAGGGCCCTTGCACTTGCAAGGCAGGAGCCAGAAGCACTGAGCTAAATCCCTGGCCCGAGAGTTTTTTTTGTTTTTGTTTATTGAGGCAGAGACGCTTTTCAGTACAGGCTGGCCCCAAACTCACTATGTAGCCCAGGCTGACCTCAAACTCATGGCGATCCTCTTAGATATGTGTAAGAAAGAGCCTGCATACAGAGGGCTCGACACTTCCCGTGGCTTCAGGCCTCCTCTGAGGTCTTGGGCACGTCCCATCCATCAGAGGGATGCCCATGTTTGCAGACAATGTAAAGACACACAGATCAAAGGACCTGAGGCTCAACCATGGTTTAAAGAGGGAAAGCGTGACAGGATGCACTGAAGTCATGAAGCCATGGCTGCTGCTGGGGTGGAGACCGGATGAGGGGGCCGGGAGGACAGACACCTGGGCCTGGGCTGCACCAAGGACAGACAGTGATCGAATCAGCATCCAACAGCCTTGTAAGGTGTGGGCTTGCTTTCCTGATGCCCAGCCAAGAGATAATTGCTGGAGGCTGCACAGCACGGGAGAGGCAGGCTCCTGTCCTGCAGCCACGTCCTCACCTGAATGACACTGGAGAGGACATCAAGGAGGTCCTGAGGGGGGGAAACAAGTGGTTTTTTGTTCACGATTCTCTAGCACATGCTTGTGATCCAGCAGTGTGGGAAGCTGAGGCAGGAGGAGCTCAAATTCCAGTTCAGCCTGAGCAACTTAGCAACAGATAATGATTTTGTATCAAAAGAAAAAAAGCTAAAGATACAGCTTAGTTGGAAGGGCCTAGGTTCAATCCCCAGTACCACCAAAAAATTTCCCTAGTTTATATCATACTTTTCAGAACTAATAACTATTATTAATTAGCCTCTTTGCTTCCTGAATGGTTTTCTTCTCTTTTTTGCTTTTTCTTCTTCTTCTTCTTCTTTTTTTTTTTTTTTCTTTTGGTAACACTGGGGATGACGCCCAGGGCCTCACACAGGCTAGACAGTTACTTTACCACTGAGCCACACTCTCAGGTCAATATAAATATTTTATGTTTTTATTTTTAGTTGAAAATGTAAGGTGAGGGCCAGGGATTTAGTTCAGTGGTTCCAGCATCTGCCTGGCAAGTTCAAACTCCCAAGTTCATTCCTGGTAACCTCATACCACAGTGCAGGGTATGGTGGCTCACGACTGTAATGAGTACCCAGGAGGCAGAGGCAAGAAGATTGCTGTGAGTTCAAGGCTGGCCTGGGCTGACATAGTGAGTTCAAGGCCAGCCTGAAATACAAAGCAAGACCTTGTCTCAAAAAACAAAATGTAAGCTGACACATAAAACCATAAACATTGTAGGTTTAGTGATGTACAGACAAAAGTAATTTTTTGGAGACAGGGTCTCACTATGTAGTTCAGTCTGGCCTTGAAGTCTCTCTAAAGCCCAGGTTGGCCTAGAACTCTGAGCAATCTTCCTGCCTCGGCCTTCCAAATGCTGAGATTATAGGTATGTGCCACAATGCCGGCCCTTAGACAAATACTTTTTTTAAAAAGAAAAAGAAACAGTAGTCATGCTTTGTATCTTGTTGTACACTTGGCTTCTTCTCACATATTCTGGAGTTTCTGGGCCAGAGTCAGGGATTCTTGGTCCCTGTCTCCTCAAGAGGGAGGCAATCTTCTTAGATATGTGTCAGGGTCTTTCTAGTCTGTACCCATTTCTTATTCTGATCCTTGCTCATTTTTAGCAAACTTTCCCATTCTGCTATAATTGACAATATTCGTCTTTAAAGTCATTAAACCACATATGAAGGATTTAGAAAATGGGGGAAGTAAAAGAGAGAAAACCACACAGCACACAGATGTCCTCATCTGCGAACACCGGGCGAAGGCTCTTTCCTCTTGGGTATCTCTGGGCTGCTCTAGTGACGGTGCTGGCCGGTGGCACTCGGCACATTTGCAGCAGCGTCAGGTGGTCACCAGCACCGGCCACCTCCAGGACTTCTCCGTGTGCCCTTGCTGCCTCCCCTGGGCCACTTTCTGTCCCTGTGATGAATTTCATGGCCCAGGGAAATGAAATACACGGACCCCTGATGCGTTTGTCCTGGGCTTAGGTTCTTAGCACAGCATCCTCAGGCTTCCTGCACAGGCAGCGTCAGGATCCCTCCCTTTGTACGGCCAAATGACGCTCCATGGGTGGACAGTCACGCCTGGTTTATCCACTTGTCCTCTTCGGACACCCAGCCGGCCCCTACCCCGGCGAGCATCATGAGTGCTGCTGCTGCGAACGTGGAGTCTGACACTGTTCACACTCTGCTTCCGGTCCCCCGAGGATTTACTCACCACCCCTTTCGTTGAGGATGCAAAGTCCATGTTGTCTCTCTGTCCTGTCAGCAATGCTGTCCAGGAAATCTCTGGTACCAGAGCTGCTTGCAAAATCATGTTCAGATCACCACGCAGCGTGCAGGTCTTGGGCCTGGGGTAGCTGTCTCACAGCCAGTGTCTAACACACCTTGAGGTGATCCTTCCACCCTCTTCGCGGCCACAGCTTGCCCACCTTACCATTCAGCGCATTTCTGTTATTCCCTTTGGTTCCTCGAAAGGCTGAACGTGAACACTGCATTCCCAGTGACCCTCTGACAGCGTGTCCATGGGGAACCCACCTGCATCGGCCAGCCGGCTAGGTCGAAAAGGTTGGGCCCCAGATTACATCTTTCTCTCCCTGGCGAGAGGTCAGACTGGGGATGCTGCACACTGCTTGAGACTTTGCCTACATGGTCTGGGCTCCGGTTCCAAGCCCAGCACTGTGAAAACAGTGAAAAGATTCAGCCTTTAAATCTCCAGTCTGTAGTGGGACATATGTGACATTGTCAGGACTCAAACATGTGTCCCTAAGACAGGACAGAGAGGCTTGGTGGAGACAGGAGGAGGAGACTTCTGAGGACCTGGTGCCTTGCACCTGAGTGGAGAGATGCAGAGAGATCTTCCACATATTTTTATGTGATCTCTCTCTTTGTTGTTGTGTTGGAGACAGAGTCTGACCCTGTAGCCAAGGTTGGCCTGGAACTCACAGAGATCTTCTTGCCTCAGCCTCCTGAGTGTGGGATTATAGATGTGTCCCACCACACCTGGCTCAATCTCCTATTGGGAACATTTGCAACTTGGTCACATTTTATACAACATCATGTAAAACCAAAAAGCTTGTCTATTGGCTGGTTTGGACCCAGAGTGGGTGGGATGCTCCTATCACCCCTTGGTTGAACAGCCCCCTGTTCTCACATTGATCTGAAGTCTCCCCTTCATCCATTATCTGGTAAATAATAGGATCTGTTCTGAGCTCCCCATTGATCTGTTTATCCTAACAACCAAAGCACCAGCGTTGAATGACTGTGATAATGGAATCTTGTTTTATATTGGAAACCATTTCACACGCGCATACACACTTGTCACTTTATTTTCCCTAATTTTCTGATTTGTTCTGCTAGTCTTGCCTGTTCCTTTATTTCCAGATAAAGTTTGGAAGCATTTTAGCATTTGCCTTTTTAAAAGCTCCAAACAGCCGGTGGCACTGGAATGGAATTAACTATAGCATAAACACGCCGAAGCCCCGCCCACTTGCGGAACTGCCCGCCTCCTCAGTTACTCTGTCCTGCCACAGGTAAGTTTGTCCCTGGTCAGGGATCAGCGGATGGGTGGCCAGCATTCCTCCCAACATATTCCGAAGGGGCAGAGCCTCGTCTGTGTGCCCTCGGGCCCCCTCCAGAAGTCTGATCCTTCCCTGTTCTCAGAGCAGGTCACCAGGAGGGAGGAGAGGCTGCAGCTGGAGGGATCTGGTCCCTAAAAATTCCAGAGATGATTTGCTATCTTCCTATGGAAAATGGGAGTAAAAGGCAGGTCTGGGAGCTCCGTGAGAGGGAGGGAGGAAGGGCCTGCAGCCCCACCTGGGTGCAAACAGATGGAACAAAGGCCGACCCCACCCCGGCACCCTGGCGCCAGGGCCCGAGGAACCGTGAAGGCGGCCTTCGCCTGCTCAAGGCAGCCACTGGCAGCGCCCGGCTGCATGTCCAGCCCTGCCCAGGGCTTTGTGTCCACAGAACCCGAATTGTTTATGTGGCACAAGGGCTCCCAGCAAACCAGGTGTGAAGGGGACAGAAGCTGTGAACGTAGCCCCCTAACCTGGGTTCTGAGGCTCCCAAGTGACATCCTGAGACACCAACCTAGAGTCAGCACCCTTCCCAACTAAACGTGCTGGCTGCCCCCGACACTGGCACCTGTGCCAAGAGCACATCTCGGGCAGAGATCTTCGTGTGTGTCGTTCACCACCTAAATGTCCCGAAGACGCAAGGCAGGTACAAGTGTGGAGTAAACAAACCTCCTCGCAGACCTGGGAGGAGCGTCTGCCCAGCTGGAGCTGGCTGACGGAGAAGGGGGCAGCGTGACGGCCACACAGTCCCTGTGCTCTGAAGCCTCCGTGGCTGGAGAGGGCACCTGCTCACGGGATACTTCCTGCTGGCTGACGTCACCACGTCTGGCCCTGAGTGCTCCCTAAACCTGGGCTGGTGGGAGGACGGGGATCAAGCTAGGGGGACAGGGGAACAAGGCAGCCCCTTAGGGGAACATTCTGAGTTTGGAGCTCTGGATTCCAGCCTGTAGGTCCTCAGCCACTTTTTAGGCTCTGGGTGTGGGGTTCTAGGCTCTGGGACACAGGTTCTAGATTCTAAGCTCCATTTCCTCCACACTGAGTTATAGATGTTAGATTTGAGGTCCCACATTTTAAGACCAACATTCTGGGCTCCGTGTACTACTAGGATCCAGATTCTGAGGTCTGGGCTTTGGGTCACATCCCAGAGACCTTGGTTAAATTCTGGGCTCTGAGCTCCAGGTTCTGAATTCTGGGTTTAAAAGTCCAGGCTCTGTATTTTGGGGTCATTTCCCAATTTCTGGTGTGTGGCTTTTAGGCTACAGGTGCTAATTTCTATGGGAGTCCTGGCTCTGGACTCTTCCCAGAGAGCATACAAGAGGCCAACTAGCTTAGCATCGTTCTTGAGCTGAATTCTTGCTCATTTTACTCACAGATGTGGCCCGACACCTAGAAAAGTTTGTGGTATGCAGGAATTGTCAGTGCACACCTAAACATGTAATCGGACACATACACAGTGTTCTGCAGTTGTGACCCAGGAGACAGGGTGGGGACTGTCCCGGCCCTCACTGTGGCTGCAGCTGGCAGGAAGTGGGCAAGCAGAATGCTCTGGAACTGGTGAGGGCACCCAGGAGCTATGGGGGACCCCATGGGAGTCTGGGGCCACCGTGCTCCCTTGAGAGCCCAGGTCCCACCTGGCTAAGCAGCAGGCTGTTGCTGTGTGATCTGGGGCTGAGTTCCCAGGGAGAAGCACGAAAAGGGCAGTGGTGCCACATCCAGACCTCAGCCTGGCCCCCTGGGCTGCGACCTGCCAGTACCAGGGAGAGTGAAAACCTCCGGGACCAGGTGGGCCTCCGAGCTGTCAAAGTGTGATCGGAAATCAGAGTCACCGGGGACTCCAGGGTGCAGACATTGGTGACCACGGGTGGCAGAGTCACTGAGGGATGACGCCATTCACAAAATACCATCCGAGAGAGTCACAGTCACGTCCTGGCCTTCAGGAGGTGTGGCTTGGAGGTCCTAAGCTCAGAACTGCCACAGACTGGGTATGGCGTTAATCATCCATTTGAGTGCCTGGGAGCAGGAGCGCAAAAGCAGGTACTCAGGCCCTGGGTCACTAAGGAGACCTTAGGGAGCAGATGTAACAGCTGGGGACATGGGGTCCAGAGATCCTGCTGAGAAGAGCCCTAGGTCACCTGCTGGCCATCGGAGGCACTGCTGGTTATGGAACATCGGTTGTTTATAACATGCCGCCCATGGCTAGGGATGGGTGGAGACCCTGGAGCACGGGACATCAACCACCAGAGGCTCTAGAGACGACTCGCTCATCATCAGTGTCGGATTAGAGATGTTGGTAATGGGAGGTGAGCAACCAGGGTATTAGTGACCCCGGTTCCCTGGTGACCACCTTGGGAGAAAAGGTGAAGGTGAAAGGATTCTGTGATCAGAGACATTGTGGGTTAGAGACATGATGTCAGAGAAAGGTGGCTAAGGACACTGCTAAAGACATTGGTGATAAGAAATAGTATGCAGATGTTAGAAAAGGCAACGGTGGGGGATGTAGCGCAGTGGTGTGGCGCCTGCTTACAAGTGCAAAGTACTAAGTTTGATCTCTGGTACCAGAGAAAAAGAAAGCAATGGCCCGTGAATGATCAGATCATTATTAGATTATTAGAAAAAGGAGTGATTTGAAGCCAAAGGATCACAAGTTCAGGTCCACCTCGGCAATTCAGCAACTTAGCAAGACTTGTCTCAGGATTTTCAGAAAATATTTTTAAAAGCTGAGGATAAAGGGCAAAACAAAGTAGAACAACAAAAATACCAATTATTTGGTCTCATGCACACACATGTAGTTCCTCCCAGCTACTTGGAAGACTGAGTCAGGAGGATCACTTCAACCCAGGACTCTGAGGCCAGCCTGGGCAATGCAAGAAGAAAAAGGAGGAAAAGGAGAAGGAAAAGAAAGAAGAGGAAGAAGAAAGAGGAAGGAAGGAAGGATGGAAGGGAGGGAGGGAAAAGAAACACTGGTCATTGACACTGGCAATCATACTAAGAGCCATTGGCAAGGAGAATGCCACTGGAGACACTGTGATCAGTTCCATAGATGTCGGTGCCTGATGTACCCTCTCATGAAGTCCTGGCGACTGCCTGTAGGTGGTCAGTTGTTAGCCACGAGAGGTCTGGTGGCAGGCTCTTTGATCAGATATGTCACTGATTAGGAACATCAGACATGGTGGCCATCACTGATGACCAACACCATTGGTCGAAGATGACAACAATCAGTGACCTCAGTGATCAAAGATGTTGATCAGATTTGTAGATGAACAGGAGCTGTGATGACCAGAAATCAGAGCACATTGGCACCTGCAAGGAAGTGAACAAGAGTGAGGACTTGCGTTGGTCCTTGGATTCTGCAAGAAAGCTTGTCTCAAGTTCACAAAAAGATCAAGGGCTGGAGGACGACCTGCCACAGGGACCCTGGTTTGGTGTCAAAGGAAATTCAAATAGAAGCAATTCAGCAAAGAGAATTACGGTGTCAGAAGCCAAATCAGACTGAGAGTAGGCGCCTTCGGTCCCCCACAGAGGTCAGACTGCACCGCTCAGACCCATACCTGTAACACAGTACCTCCAGGGACCCACAAGACAGGCCAGAGCATTCACAAAAAGTATTTTATTATTCTTAACAGTATTCACTTTAAAGGAATAGGAGGATAGCATACAATTTTTACAGACAATATATAAATGTTGTACATAATTAACAATAACTTAGTTCACTAATCAAAAATAAAACAAGGCAAAACATAAAAACAGAAAAAAAATACTGCTGATTCTTTTTCTTATGATGATACTAGTACAAAATAAGTTACTTCCGGCTGTGGTGCTCCCCGCAGTGATCAGCGGCCCCTATTGCACTTGGTCAACTAATTCAGCAATCGTCTTCCTTGGCTGGGGACCCCCTCGCCGGCCACTGCACCCCACCACCACCGCGTACAGAATCTAAGCTCAGGACACATTTATGTACAGCTGTACCTTGGAAGGATTCACACAGCCATAGCGGACAGAACCCTGGGACCCCAGCGGGATGCCCCATCTGTCCAGACACTGACAACCCCCATCCTGCCACCACCAACCAGCCCACCAGGCCCTGGAAACCAAGAGGTGCCACGGCCCCCCCCCTCGCCCCTCAGCTCTCCTGCTAGGGCTGTGGGATCCAAGAACATTTCCAAAAAGAATTGCAAAGCGCCAACCTTAGTTTATTGGATTTATTCTTCCCCGTAGTAGGGTATCTGTGGCAACATACAATTGACTGGACCCAGGCAGAGTTTAAAAATAAAAATAACGAACTCATCAACAAGTGAAGCTTATACAGTTTTGTTTTGAGTATTTTCTTATTTATCTCAGAGGAGGAAGGGGTCGAGGGGAGCAGAAAAAGGATGTATATACAGGGGTCTGCCTGGCAGAGAATTCAGGCTGTGGCTTTGGCCCATTGGGGGCACATAGGTCACACCGGCTTTGGCCTCAAAGCCCAGGGAGCGATCTGGGAGACGTTTCCCCTTTCAAGAAAATGTTGTTTCCTTCCTGTGACCCAGCCCTGGCCTGGGAATCTGCGCAGGACCGCCCGCGATTGTCTCTGCCCTCCAGGGCCTGGCCGCCAGGGCGCACTGGCTCTCCAGCCCCAGCTAACCGTGGCCTCTCCAGCCTTAGCTCGGCCCCAGCCTGGAGTTGAGTGGTTTCGCAGAGGAAAGCCGGAGAGGGGTGTGGGGGACGTGCCTGCAACCCTGCCCCCCGACAGCCCTGCAAGCCAAGCAGACAGGTCATGCGGCATTGGGCCCAAGGAAGGACCCAGGTAGTGTGGGACAGCCTAGACCTCCTGGTCTCCGAGTCCCTGTTAGAAATAAGAGCAAAATAAATTATCTTTGCCTACTTCTTTTTCCTTCAAAAAAATGTTTGTACTGTCTTCCCCAACCCCTCCATTTCTCGCCCGTGAAGTTGTCCCTGTTTTCTCTGCAGATGATCGCCCACAAGGACTCCAGCCAGGCAGGGGGTGGGGCAGCCTCTGGCCAGGTGGAGATATTCACAGTAAAGACCCCCAGGCTGCTGCCGCTGAGCTGCGGAGCCGGAGCGTGGAGGAGGCAGAGGCAGCTCTGGGCTCTGGCCCGGATGGTAGAAGTGGCAGGCGTCCATCATTCTCCAGAGGAGGGTGGCTGCGAAGGGCATGGTCCACCCATCCTGGGAGCACCTCCCTCCTGGACGTCTATCGGTCTGTGCAGTAGGACACTGTCCCTAGCCCATGGCAGTCACCATGCTGGTCGGGTGGGGGTGGCCAAAGGAGAGGCTGGAGGAAGGATGGATGGGTGTCGGCGTGGGCAGGATGTGTCCCGAGTGGCTGAAAGGTGGGAGGTGGCCCACGGGGGCCATGTGTCCAGCCAGGGCAGCGGCGCTGAAGGGAGATGACTTCTCCTGCATGCACTTGGACAGCTCCTCGAAGCACTCAGCCCCTTTCTTGGTCTTCTTGGACTTGTTGGACATCTTCCTGTTCCGGGTCTGGATGCCTTCCTTCTTCATGGTAAGGGGCCTGTTAACCTGGGAGCAAGCACGGTGCCTTTTGGAGGCAGGTTCCAGACTCTCTGGTTCCCAAAGAGACAAAGGAGGCCAGGCTGGGGGCTCTGGGTACCAGGAGCTGTGCTGTGAGCCCGGCCTCCAACACTAGCTGCCCAAGCCACCCTAAACCCAGACTGTCACTGCTTAAAAAGGGTGGTTTCAAGCTTCCTGGCTCCTGCTCCCAAATGCCACCACCGTCCGCCACGCAGGTACCCTAAATCTTCCCCTGCCCCCAGCTTGTGTTGACAAAGAGACCTGATGTCCCCAGGTCACTGGCCAGCAGCAGCACCTCCTCTTACAGGAAGCCCTTCTGGGGCTCCAGGCTTGCCTAGCAGGCAGGCAGCCACTGCTCCCCAAGCCAAGCCAAGCTGGATATTGTGGCTGGGGCCTCGTGCCCAGCAGCACAAAGACCAGCGGTCCCCGGGGAAGGGAGGGGAGGGGAGGACTCACATTGTGAAGCTTGTAGTAGAGGCCACAGGCGTTGCAGACTGGGTCCCCGTTGGCGTTGCGGCGCCATAAGGTGGTAGTTGTCGTCTGACAATTCGCACAGCAGGTGCCTGCTCTCCTGGCTGCCGACTGCGAGGAGAGGGAGGGGAAGGGGTGCATCAGCAGGCTGGGCTCCCACGCCCCACCTCGACCTCCCTCTGCCCCCCACCACTTAGTGGGAATCTCCCAGGGGAACCGGGCATCTCAGAATGGTGGCGTTTTAGAATTTGAGAACAAGACCGGGATCGCAGAAGTTTAGAAGAAAGAGCTCCCAGAAATCTGATCTGAGAAGCAATGGGGTTGTAAAATCTAGGAAGGGAAATCAGCCATCTCACCCCACTGCAGAGCGACCTCACTCTGCACTCGAGGAAAGGGAGGCTCTTAGTGGTGAGAGCCCCTCACGCCCTCCCTCGGGCCTGGAGCCACTCTGTCCCCAGCATTCCAGCCCCCAGAGTCCCAGGTGCCGGGGCCAGGGACCAGGCTTAGAGCAGAGTGGTGCCTCCGGTAAGGCAACCACTCGCCACACGGGGCTGCTGAAATTAAACTGCGCTACACAGGCTGAAATTAAAATGTCAGTCTGTGCGATTGCACTGGCCGGACTGGCCACAGTCCTAGTGACCCGCGGTCACATGCGGCTGGAGGCTACCACGCCGGCTGGCCCGAGTAGATCTGGGACATTTCCCTCCTCCAGCCCCGCTCCCCAAACCTCAGAGCTCTAACCTCAGGAAATGCCAGGCCGAGGTGGGGTCTGGCAGGGAGGGTCTGGACCCAGGACCGAGGAGCTGAAGGCGCCCAGGCGTGATGGAACCTTTACCCTCCTGCGGTTCCCCCAGCGCCAGCCCCGCAGAAACAGAAAGAACCCAAGTTCCCCCAAGACTTCCCAGGGAGCGGGGCTGGAGTCCCCAGACAGCGGCTGGGACCCAGGGTGGTCACGGAGGGGACAGACGGGACTGCAGTGTGGGGGCGGGGAGGGACGCGGTGAGTAAGCAGCTTGAAGCTGGAATTCTGACTCAGGGGCCAACTGTGCGTCCTCCACCCTACCCTACCCTACCCTACCCTACCCTACCCGTCGGCCCTCACCCTGCCCTCACTCCGGGCCAGAGAAAAGGGCCCCCAAAACAGCGAACGATTTAAGCCTCATAAATCACTTTGCCCTGAAAAAAATATATTTATTATTCTTAGCATTTTACGCATTATTTGCAGAGCGGAGGGTATTAGAAATTTCAAAACAGCCCAGCAAGAGGCAGGACTGAGCCGAGGAGCCTCTCTAAAAACTCGCACAGTCCGGAAACAGATACACGAAGTTTCCTTATCTTCAGGCTGCAGATGTCCGGATAGGAAACTCCGGCAGGAGATCCGAAAGGGCATTTTTTTAAAAATCACTCAAATGAAAATACACAGTATAGGTGACTCCATGGAAAAATAATAAAGGGCAAGTTTTTTTGGTGGCCAGTGTGAGTGTGTTTCATTTAAATAAGCAGGAGGAGACTGCAGAGTTGGGGAGACTGGGAGGGTTTGTGGACCAGCCTGGGGAAAGGACTTTAGGGCCCTATTTTTAAAGAGTGAGGCTGAGGCCAGAGGAGGAAGGGTGGTCTCTAGGATACACTCTGGGGATCCCCAGAGCGAGATGGCACAAGGGTACCTGGTGGGCTGCGGAGCAGGAAGTCTGGCAGGAAAGAATCTGGCCAGGAAGGAGGGTGACCCCAACTGACCCCCAAAAGATTTTAAACGATAAAAGAAGAGTTCAGGTGGCAGGGCTCAGGGGTGTGTTTGTTTTGTTTTGTTTGGGGTTGGCTTGTTTTTTTCTCCTTAATTAACTCCGTCTCCAGCCTAGGTTGTACGCCCCACTTCCCCACCGCCCCGACCCCTGTGTGCGCCCTGGCCCCAGGGCCACCTAAGCCTGCCCGCCTAAGGCACCCGCTCCTACCAGCCTCCGCTTGGGCTTGATAAGCGGCCGGTTCTGCCCATTCATCTTGTGGTAGAGGCCGCAGGCGTTGCACAGGTAGTGGCCAGTGCCGTCCCGCCGCCACAGAGGGGTGGCCGTGGCCCCACAGTTGACACACTCTCGGCCTTCTGTTGGGGGGACAGAGAGAGACTGAGAAGAGCGCTCACAGGAGAGGGAGCCAGGGGGGCCAGAGGCTCAGGGAAGACAAGGTCTGACCCTGCCCATCTGGGACCAGACTGGAAGAGGGACACAAGAGGACTCAGAGGGTCCAAGAATCTCTGAAGACCAAATCCTTGCTCCAAATCCCTCCGAGGTGGCTGGAAAAGGAGCCCCAGGGATTCTTAGAGTGAGTGCAGAGAGGGTGTCCCCACATTTCTGTCTCCCCAGGTGCCACCAGCTTCAGAGTCTGTTCCACAGTCTCCACCTTTAGCCCCAACACGTCTCCCTACTCTCCATTCAGAGTCAGAAAAACTTCTTTCTTCCTTTCCCCTGAAATCCTGGAATTCAGTGCTGGATGTGGTCAGAGTTGTTGTTCTTTAAAGTAAAATAAGAACTTCTTTCACTTTGGACTAAGTGGCCTTGTTTTTTAGATTTTCGTTGTTGTTGTTAAAAGGCCATCTGGAATTCAAATAAAACGCAAAAACAAACTTGAGAGAAGGGGCTGAGAATGGCGAGCTAGCTGGTCTGCACATCCAGGCTGGGAAAGATGCGGGGCTGAAGCCCATCACCTTAGCCATCTCTCACCCAGGAGCTCTCCTTGAGTTGGTTTCAATAAATCGCCCTCTATGCCAGCAAGAGAAGGTAGCTCCTGGACTCAGGAGTAAGATTTAAAAACTTTCCTTTCCCCTTCTGGGCTCAAAGGAGTCGGGCAGTAGGCGCCCACAGCAGGCACCCCGAGCTGGCCATGGGTGAGTGCCCTGCGGCCAGATTCCTGGACAAACCCAGCTCGGTCCAGCTGCTGCCGGCCCAGGGGTGCGGGCACCCACTTTCATCCCCCTCTCCCGGCCCCTCAGGGAGAGGCAGTAGAGAACATGCTGCGGGCTGGCGGGAGAGACAGGTCCTGGGAATTTTGCTCTGGGGAAAATCGCCCAAGATCAGGAGCCGCTGAAATTCTAAGATGGACTGATTGCGCTGGACAACCAGATTCCTTCAGGGCCTGGGAGCTCCTCGGGACCTGCAGCAGGAGCACACACTCGCAGACACGTCCGCACAGGCACATGTGGCTGCCCTCACCTCCAGCCTGCACTCCCGAACACACTAGGTCACAAGGCTGCTGCGTCTGCGCGGAATTTCAAGGAGGGGAAGGGACAATTCCTGTCTGTTTGGGGGTCTTGGGAAAGGATGAGTTAAACTTTGGGGCCACCAGGAACTCTTCAATTTGAGGAGACTCAAATATCATCGGTCCCCAGGTGAGGGGCTGACACCGACCCCCTCTACCAGACCACAGCTGCTCCCACAAAAGCACATGTAGCCCCACCCTTCACCACCTGTCCCCCGGCTGCCTTTACCTGAGCAGGAGCGAGTCTTGCTGCGCTGTTTTGGGGTGAAGCTGGAAGCTGGGCCACCCAGAAAACCCCCTGGATGGAAGAGTCCGCTGCTATAGTCGTGGGCAGCAGCGGGCACATAGGAGGGGTAGGTGGGAATGGGGTGGTGGGTGGCAGGCTGAGTGCCCATGGAGGCCAGGCCCGGGCGCAGGGGACTGCCACCTTCCAGCTTCATGCTCTCGGTCAATGACACTTGGTACTTGACACCGTCCTTATCCTCTCCCCGGGCTGCACTACCCCCGGCAGAAGAGGAGGCCGGGGAGGCAGCACCTGTGGTGCTGGGATCGGGGGACACTTCTTTGGGTGGTGTGGGTGGGAAGCCGAAGAGGTGAGAACCAGAATGAGCCGCTGAGGGTGCGAGGGAGGCCACTGAGCTCGAACTGCCGCCTCCACTCCCGCCTGCAGCCCCTGGGTACACCGAGAGAGGCCCTCCAGGGCCCCCAGCAGCCGAGGGGTGCAACGGTGTCTTGGAGAAGGGGCTCACGGTCCAGGGGTTGTGGTGGTGCGCCGCGGCAGCCGAGAGGGCAGCCTTGCCCCCGTCCAGCCAGGGAAGGCCAGGGCTGTGCAACAAGTGTGGGCGGCACATCTGTCCTCCTGTCAGACGGGCTGCGGGTTGGGGGACAGGGGTCACAACTTGAGAAAAGAGCAGCAGCACCCTACTCCCCAGAAGGAGCTAGAAATACACCACCCCGACTGGTCCTAATTAGGACGGTCCGTCCTGACCAAGGACAGTGGCCCATGGGGACCCTCAGTGGCAGGCTGGAAAGGCAGCAAGCAACCTCCCCAGGACTGGCCTCCACCTTTCCCACCCGGCTCTGCGGCTCCCACATCCGGGAAGCAGGCGGCCTCCTCCCTCCCACTGCCCTGGGGCCGTGCTCACCGTGTGCGGGGCTGTAGGAGACTCGCGCCCGCGCGTGGGCCGGATTAGCGTAGTAGGGGTTGCCCTGCGAGTCCAGGTGGTTGAAAAAGACGTCCACCTCGTCGGGGGGCAGCAGCTGCGCTGGCTCCATATAGTTGTGCGCCAGGCCCGGGTGGTGGGAGTCGGGGTGCTGCGCGTTCAGCACCGCGGGGTGCGCCATCCAGCGTGGCTGCTCGGGAGCGACTTCCATGGCCCGCGGCGGTGACTCAGGGTCTGGGCAGGGACGGTGGCGACCCTGGATGACACGAAGCGATGTGAGGGGCACTGGTAGCCGCGGACACCCCCAAAGGCCGACCCATGGCACCGCGAAGGACTACGGTGCCGGTCCCGGGTGGGAGGAAAGTGTGAGGCTCTAAACGAAAGGAAAGCGGGAGAGGGGACCTGGCCACGCACACTAGCGTGGATGCTCGCAGCCCCAGAGCCGCGCACCCGTGCACACAGGGAAACACACAGAACTCCGCAAACGCGCGGATGGCTCCAGGCAGGCTTCGCCTCCAACCTCGGGTGCACAAACACGAACTCAGACTCAAAGTTAGAGCCTGAACACCGCGGAGTTTCCGATCACGCTGACGCGTCCACACCCACGCCTGGAGCGGGCACAACCCCGACCCCAGACCCCTAAAACACGCACTTGCGGTCCCGCGCCGAGCGCACTCCGAGACACACGGCCGGAATTTATTCCCACCTCTCGCCGCCCTACGGCCCGGCCCCCCGTCAAGACTCCTTGGAGCCTGGGGCTTCGGCCCCCAACGGCGCTCGCACCCCAACTTACACACGCAGGCGCCGTGGAGGCAAGGAGGTGCGGGTAGAGCGGGAAGAGCCGCTACGGCCACGGACGGCGCGTGTGGAGGCCGCGGCTCACGGGGCAGGGGCGGGGGATGGCGTGCGCCTCGGCCTCAGGCCCGCCCGGCTCCGGCCGCTCGGCATCGTCCGGCCGCGCTGGCGCCAGCTGCCGACTCCTGCTCAGACATGAAGCGGGGGCCGCGCACGCCTAAGAAGCTGGCGCCAGCCAATCAGCGTCGCGCGCCGCCCAGCCTCCGCCCCCTATTGGCTGGGCCAGCAACTCCGCCGCGGGACTCCGCCGGCCGCGGGCGCCCCCTCCCCGCGCCCTGGCGGCGGCCCCGCGGCCCGCGACCCTGTCTCAGGACCCTCGCCCCGCGCGTGGTCTCTGGAACCTAGGAGTCCCAAAGCTGACCTCTCTTTTGGGTCCTCTCCATCCCGGACCCGGGCCGCGCACTTGGGGTCTCTCAAGGGACCCCGGCCCTGCCACTTCCTACGGACGCACTCATCCCGGAGCTGCCACCTCCTCAGACCAGTGTCCCCATGGGGGCGCGGCCGCCCTAGAGGGTATCTGGGTCTGGGGGTTGCCGGGGCTGTACTGTGCAGAGCGGGAGGGGGGAGGGGGGTGGTCAGGGGGAGACGACGAAGGGGGAGGTGGCCAGGAGGGGACGTCCCCTCGGGCGTGGCCTCATAGACCCCCGGGCCGCACTGCCCCGGGCAAGGCGGTAAGACCGGGCCTGGCGCCGGCGCCAGCGGGAGAGGCGCCCCAGGCAGGCGCAGGCGTTTCCCTCCAGGGGTGCCCCCCCCAGGCGGCACCGGGAAGTGGGAGGCGGGGGTCCCAGCCCAGGATCCCGAGGTCTCCCCAGAGCTGTTATCTCCTCTTCCCAATTCCTGGGAGCCAGCTCGGGGTGCAGGCGCGGTAGGCGCTTCCTGCGCCCTCCTGCGGCTTGGGCGGGGGTAAAGGACCCGGGCCTAGGGGACCCTGAGGCCTAGAAAGATTCAGCCCCAGAAATTTGGGGGGATCCCGACAGGTGCGGGTGGGGTGCCAGCGTCCTTAGACGCATGCCCTTGTGGGCTCCCCTTGGTCGGTGAAGGGCGGGGAGGGGGGGGTCGTGGATACCCGGGGGGAGGGGCGCGATTGACGGTCGGTAATTGGGTAACCGGAGGCGGCTTCTCCGGCCGGCGGCCCCGCCACCGCGACGCCGGGCCCCTGACGTCACCCGATTCGCCAGGAAATGAACTTTTTAATAATATGAGGCGGGAGGAAAGCCGGGTCCCCTCGGCTCGGGGGCACCCGGCCGCCGCGCTCAGCTCCGCGGCGCCCCCCGCCACCCTTCCAAGTGGGCTCCGAGCTCGGCGGGACTCCTCCTGCCGCTGCGATCGGCGTCTCCCGGGCCCTCCAGGCCCGGCGCAGGTAAAGGCGGGGGTGAGGACGCGTGCCCTCGCTCTGGGGGCCCCCAGCCTTGCTCCCGGGGCCTAGGAGAATCTGTCGCGGGCAGGTGAGTGTATGGGATCTGCGCCCACTCCCGCTGGGGACCTTTGCTTCCTTTTCTCCAAGCCAGTAGTAGCTCATGATTCTTTACCAACGCCCGCCAAGGATCTTAGAACCTACTAGGAGTCCCTGGTGCCTGCGATCCCAGGGACCCCGCACACACACCCAGTGTCCGGCAAGCTGTTCGGTGCACTTCCGCTCGGGAGAGACCGCAGAGCGGTGGCCGCGGGGGCCGATCGGGAAAGTCCCTGCTCGGTTGGACCGGCGGCAGCAGCACGGAGGTGGTGAAAGGGACCCTCGACAAAGCAAGCAGGTAATTTGCTGCTTTCCTCCAAACCCGCGGTTCCAAAGATCCCTCTTATTTAGTGCGCGTGGCTTGGGCTGCCACCAGCTCGGCTTCTGCCCTGGGTGTCAGAGTCGTGGCCTGCGGTAGTGAAGAACGCCTGCCTGGTTGGGCCCCTTGTCCCGGCGTAAGCCAGAAATCCCTACGGTCCGGGCAGAGCAAGTGCAGGCAGGGGTTTAATTACTCCTCTCGCTCGCTGGCTCGGCGGCTCAGAAAATCGCCGCGCACCGGGCTTAGCTGCTGGGCAGTGAAGTAGCGCTTGAGCTGGGGCCTCCGGAGACCCGCAACAGCCCGCCTGCCCGCACTCCGGGCTGGAGAGGAAAACAGGGGAAGGGAATTCTGCCAAGTCCTCTGAGGCCCCCGGAGTTGCCTTTCCTACAAACTGCAGGCCGGCAGCGAGCTCGGCCCAGCTGCCACTGAGACCGAAGCTCCTGCGTCGGAGGCGGGACTGCCGGGTGTCCCGCGGAAACGAACCCGCCTGGGAGAGAAAATCTCAGTGTTAGGTAGCAGGGCGCTGAGCTAGACGATAAAGGAGTCCTGCACTGTGAATGCCTGCGAAAGCCAGACCGGACAGGCAGGACCTCATGCACCAGGCTTGTGGGACAGTCCTGCTAACTCCACCCCTAGCAGACCGCCCAGGAGGGGTCAGCGCAGACCCCAGGATGGGCTGGGGTCTTCCAAGGTGCCGTTTCCACCCTGATGACAGCACATTTATTCCACTTTCTGCGCTGGGAAGTAGAGGTTTCAGAACGCCTCACAAGGGACACGGTCCCTTTTTCAATTTTTGCTTTACTGGAAGTATGGCTGGAAATTCAGGCCTTGGATCACACTTAAGAAGCTGTCACTTTCCTTACGGGAACATGATTTCTCCAACGGAGGAACGTCAGCCACCAAGCTGAATTTTCTGAAGGTCCCTTGCAACTGACCCCACACTTCCCATTAGGTCATTCAACGATACGAATATGGCCGGGCTGGGGACCCAGGTTTTCTAGGGGACCACCCGGCTGGTGCAAAGGTGTGGCTGCTTGCCAAGCCACGGCCCTCGGCAGCCCAGTTCCCAACTCCTGCCGCGCCCTTTGTTTAAACTTCACTCATCCTCAGTAGTCCCTCTGGGGGCCTAAGTCTGCCCTCTCTTTGAAACCTAATTCTTCTCACCTTCTCCTTGGGGCGGCTAATTGGCCTGCAGGGGGTGGTGGTTGGAGAAAGCCTGCGCTTCGGGGCGCTGTCGTCCGTAGGGGTATCTCATTCACGCGGCACAGCCTCCGAGCGCACGTTTTGAGGGACATTATGGAGTCGCTGGGCGCCTAGGTTGGTTCTGACGCTTCCACACTGCCGCTCTGACTGCCCCTCTACTGTTTGGGGTTCACCTCTAGCCCCCTCATATCAGAAAGCTCTCTCTTCCCTAGCCTTCTTGCTGGGTCTGCCACCCCACTGTGGAATCTTGGGGTCTCGGCATCCCAGTCCTGCCGCTGCTGGGAACTCTATTTCCTAAGCGGGTTCTAATTCCACTACCGAGCCAGTGGCCACGAGGGCCCCATAGAGACCCACAAATCACCCTGCCTTTCTTCCTCCTTCACCAACAGCTCGGCAGGGCTTCTCACAGCAGTCTGACAACTTCTAAATCCTTTTCGTTCGATGCAAGTTGTTTGCAATTTGTCAGCCCGTCTGGGAAACAATCTCCAAAGCTGGGCTGAGCTTTGGCTGTACCTGGCTTTCAGGTTCTATCTGCCCATAAACGAATCTCAGCACAGGGCACCCGCATAGACTTGGAGCCCATGGCGAGATGTTCCTGATTCTGGGAGACGTGGCATTTTCCAAAACAAACGAATTTCTTTCCTTGTTTTCTGGTAGAGGACAGACTACCACACCCAGGGTCTCTGAACACTGTAACTTTCTCCTGGAGGCTGAGGCAAACTCTAGTTCGAGCGTGGCTACCACCGAGTGGTCCTAGAATTTCAGAGCACAGCCAGGTCCAGATGCCCTCTACTCCTGCCCCTGCTGCCCGCACCCCGGAGGCCACCCTGTTCTTATTGAAATCCCACTAAACGGATTCTGACTCTGCTTCAGGACAGGGGGGGGGGGGAGGGAGGGTCCAGACCCGGCACACTCTCCCACCTGCACCCCAGCCTCGGGGGATAAAAGGCCGCAGGGCAGGGCGCGGCAGGCAGACCGAGCGGGTTAAGCCTCGCAAAGCCGGTGCACGGGACCGGCCGGCAGGTGCAGCCTGCTCAGCCCGGCTCGGGCGCATAGCGTTCGGCAGCCTGGGTGGGGGCACGAGACAAAGGCTCCAGTCAGGGCCCAGAAGGGGGGTGATCATCCAGTGCCGGGAAGCTAGGGGTCCTGAGCCCCAGAGCTGGAAGGAATGGGAAGGGTGGGTGGAGGCCTGAGGCGGCCTGTGGTGCCCAGGTGCCCGCCTCCGAGTGAGGCAAAGGGTTCTGTGGTTGGCAGGCCCAAGCAGAACCCCAAAAGTAGGGCTGTGGGGCCAGGGACTGTGCAGTGGGGGTCTCTGCAGCTAATCTAAGTCCCAGAACGGGCAGGAGGGCAGGCTGGAAGGGACTCACCGGGGTGTGGGATTCCTGGAGTGGCCGGTGGCGGTGGCGGTGGCACTCAGCAGCAGGGCCTGGGCAGTGCACAGAGCGGCCGCGTGGCTGGATGTGCTGTGGGCTGCTTTGTCCCTCCGGGAGGGTAACCGGACCAGCTAGGGTGGGGGTGACAGCAGTCAAGCAGTCGGGACTAGAGCGGCAGCCCAGCTACCACTTCCCTCGGCTGGCGCTCCCTCTCACTGGCCACAGCGCTGCTGCTTTTTATTTCTACATCACTGGGGGGCTCTCTAGGGGGGCAGGAGGGTGACCCAAGCTCTGCTCCCCGATTGCTGGGCCCAGTTGCTGGGCTGACTACTGAGGGCCACTAGGTGCTGGGAATATTCACTGAGCTGTCTCTAGGCCAGGCACCCCTGCTGTCCCGGATGCAAGCCCAGAAAGCCTGCCATGTTGGTCTCTGTGGGGGGTGGCATCCCCAAGGATCCTCCCCAGCTGTAGGACACACACAGGTACACACCATCTGACCCTCCTTTCTCAGCCCACCATCCATAGTGCTGAGAAACACCCACCCAACGGCACACAAGCATGGGTACACACAGCTGTGGGTGTTCACAGCCCACCCAGGTCCCTAGGCTTGTCTGTAGAGGATTCGGGGGACCCCAGCAGAGGAGAGACACCTCTCCAACCCATTCCAGCTGCCTCCGGAGGGTGACTATGGCCTTGCACCCAGAGAGAAAGTGCTTTGCCAGGGAAGGACAGGAAGTGTGTGCCTAGTGCCCAAGTGTGCCTCTAGGGAGGGAATGAGTCCGTCCACTGCTTTGTGACACCTGCCTTCTGTGGTCTCGCTGTGTCTGGGAGCGGCAGTGCCTGTACCTGTAGTTCGATCTCCGTGTCCTGTGGCCCATGTGTATCTGTATACACGGAAGTGTTTGCTGAATTGAGCAAGTTCAGCGTATCTGTTTCTTCTGGTGGCTCGGAGTGTGTGTGTGTGTGTGTGTGTGTGTGTGTGACTGGTGTGTATCCCGGGGCGAGGTATTCACAGAGTCCTCACTTTCACATGAGTTCAGCAGTGGGTATTTCTAAGTGTTCATGTATAAATGAGTGTGTATGTCTTAGCAGTGTGTGGGTCTCTGTGTACATGAATTTGTTTGACTATTACTGTGTATGTCTTTAATAGTGTATACTTGGCTTAGCCTTGTGATTTTGAAGTGGCGCGTGAGCATGCATGTGAGAGAGAGAGAGAGAGATAGATAGAGAGAGAGAGAGAGAGAGAGAGAGAGAGGGATGTGGCAGTGTGGTACCCATGCAGAATTCTGCTTTTTAGCTGATGAGTTTTGAGGGTGTTTGTGTATTCTGGTGTACATTGTCCTGTGTCTTTCTTTCTCTCTTTTCTTCCTTCTTTCTCTCTCCCTTTCTTTTTCTCTCTCTCTCTTTCTTTCTTTTCTTTCTCTCTTTTTTGCTATCTTTCTCTCTTTCTTCAGTGCTGTGGATTGTACCCAAGGCCTTCAACATGCTAAGCAAATGCTTTACCACTAAGCTTTATCCCCAGCCCACATTTTTCTATTTGTGCACGGGGTGGGGGGTTGTTTGGAGACTGAACACTAAACTGCATCTCCATCCCTTGTTTGTTTGCTTGTTTATGACAAGGTCTTGCTAAATTGCCTTAATTGACCTCACACTTGCAATCATGCCTCCGCAACAGGGTAATGGTGCGCGCCCCATGTCCGCCCCATCCTTCATGTCATTCATAGCTACTCTCCTATAACTTTAAGCCAACGAGAGGAAGGGTGAATGTGTCCCAGTGAGTGAGCTTGTGAGCTGCTGTTTGCGTCCGAATGTTGCAGTCCTGTCCTTTGGAACTATGTGTTTTCTACCCAGGGCTGGGCTGTGCCTGTGACCCGTGGAGGAGTGGGTCCCTGGTGTCACATGGTGTGCGCACCCTTTGGGATCACCAGCCACCCAACCTTCCTAACCAGCAGGGCCGCCGCCAGTGCAACTCCCGGGGTGCCGCCGTTTGCTCCGGCCCTTTCTGTCTGTGGGAGGGGGAGATGAGTTGATAAGCTTATCTGCCCTCGCCAGCGCCACTCTGAATAACTACTCTAATGAGATGGCCTCTCTGGGACCACCCGCTCCAGATCCCCCACCCCCACTAGGGAGGGTCTGGGGCCAGGGGCTGTGCTGCACCCCAGGGTGTCTGGGGCCTTTTCTAGTTCTGCTTGGTTTTCTTGGAGGGGGCACAGGACCCTGCCCACTGTGGCCCAGCAGGGCCTGTCTGGCCCGGTGGAGCCAGCTGGAGACTGCCAGTCACTGGACCTCGCCCAGGTGTCCAGGCAGCAGAGGACAAATGACAGGAGCCTGTGGACGTGGGCGTGCGGGCCAAGGGTGGACGGACAGACAGGGACATCCAGCATAGAGAAACCCAAAGAGACGGGGGCAGGAGGCAGGGGCCCTAGGACAGATTCACAAAAGCAACAGCCACCGAGAGGGACCAAGCACTGGCAGGATTAGGGGCCGGAGGTTGAGGACACTCGGAGACAGACAGACAAACATCGAACAAGTGGCAGGGAGGTCAGAGTTGGGAACTAAGGCAGAGAAAGTGTTGGCCAGAAAAAGACAAGGGCCAAGAGATACGACGATAGAGGACTGCTCCAGAGTGACGGAAAGGGGAGAGCCTGGGAGAGGCGGAGGGCGCTGCGGGGAGCGAGTAGGGAAAGGGCCCCGAGAAGCTGGACACAAAGGAGGGCGGCTGGGCACCCAGGCTGGTGGGCGCGGAGGGCAGCGCGCAGGCCACGGGTCCACACCGGGCGGGGCACCGGGTGCGGGGGGCGGCGGGCAGGGGGGTCCGCGCGGGGCCGCGCCGCTGTCCCGGGTAATTTTTCATCTCGGCCGGCTAATCTTTGTTCCCGGAGAAGATAATGAATAGCCAATCGTTATCTGCCCGGCTCCCGGAGGCTGCCCGAGAATGGGGTTGTACCGGGCTGGGAATTGTTTCCAAAGTGCCGCGGAATAAATGGTGTTCCTTATCTCTGCCTTCCAGATTATCGGAGCCCTTTCAGAGCGCGCACAACAAATGCGGCCGCCCTGGAAAGCAGCATTTACCGGCGCAGATCCGCGCGCTGATGGGCAGGGAGATAGCGTCCGCGGGGGGCGGCTTGTGCGCCGGGCCACCGTGCGTGCCCCACCCCCCCCGTGTACGGCGTGCTTGGAGGGACCCGTGGGCGTGGACACGGAGCGAACCACGGCGCGGGTTTGCATGCAGTTGTGCCAAGCAAGTGTGTAGCCCTTAAGTGCCCGTGTGCACACTCTTGACAAGCATGGCTGCAGTGTGCGGGGCGACTGTCACCGAGAGTGCTCACAGGTGCCACACGTCGCCGCGGGGGCCGGCGGGACGCTCAGGGCGTGAGGATTGGGTGTGCACGCCCAGAGGGGCGGATGCGCTCTCTCGGTGCTTCGATGTCCCTGCTGGAAGTGCCTTTGCAGAGCGCAAGGCAGAGGGGAGGTGGGGTGCGAAGGGTCGCCCTCTACTGTAGGTGCCCTCAGGCTGCATGCTTGCAAGCTTGCGTGCCCGGCTGCATGGGCCAGTGCTTCACGTGTCTTTTAAGTATGCACAGCCGGTCCGGAAACTCATCTGCCCACGGGTGGCCGGGGTGCAGCAAGCTACGGGGATAGACCCTGGGACTCGGGGAAAAGACAGATCGTTGTGTAGGGGTGTGATTGACGCCAGAGCATCTGGGCGGGCTGAGCCGCGCGCCGGGAGCGCTTGCCAGGGAGGGTGTGCGGGGATGGAGCCCAGAAGGGTGGCCTGAGTTTAGGGACGCCCAAAGGTCCTAAGCCAGAGCCTCTCCACGGCGCTCAGGAGCTGGGGAAGCAGATCTGAGCCCCACCCCCCGGGTCCCCGCGCCGTGAGTGACACGCGTCGCCGACAAAGGCTGTATTTTTCCAGACTCGCGCCCCGCCTATGCGCACGATGGTCCCCATGGCGACGCAGATAGCGCCGCAGCCATTTTCCTATCTGCCTGAGTCTATTATATGGCGGGATTAGCTCATCTCCAGGCAGGTCAAACCCAAAGTCACACAACCTGCGGCGCAGGCCCCGCCCCGACCACCCCTCCCCCGCCCGGGTCCCGCCTTGCCCGGGAGACCCCGGCCCACATCCCGTGCGCAAGTGCAGAGCGCCACCTGGCGGCCTCAGGGCCCTGGCGACACCTCGTACGGGCCGGGGAATGTCCCTTTCTGCATGGGGTTCCTGCAAGTGGGGTGCCCAGGGCGAAGCAGAAACACAAGAGATGCCCCATCAGTGCTTGTGGGACGGAGAGATGGATGGGAAGTTATAGACAGGGCTCGAGTGCCAAATGTTACAGCGTAATTGGCAACAGAGAACTATATATGTGCCCAGAAGTCCAGCTCCTCCGAAACCCTTCCTACCCCAGCGACTGAGGTCTCCATCGATTCTTCAAACACTCCAGGACGGCCCACCTTTTATCTGCCACCTGCGATTCTGCCCCTCTGACGTGTGCCCGCCCCCTGATAATGCGGCTGCCCTTTGCCGTGTTCCGGTCGATCTGCTTATTTCGCAA
Organism: Petromus typicus; assembly: GCA_004026965.1. Classification (NCBI taxonomy): domain Eukaryota; kingdom Metazoa; phylum Chordata; class Mammalia; order Rodentia; family Petromuridae; genus Petromus; species Petromus typicus. Next base: position 9,458 of record PVIR01002524.1, on the reverse strand, counting down.
CACAGGGCACACTCCCAGGTGATGTTGGCCCCCGGGTCCACTGTGTCCCTGTGTGTAGCCCCGCAGCTGGTTGGAAGCACCAAGCCCAACGCCTTTGTCACTATTGCTCTTCTTGGCCATCACCCCCTTCCAGCTGCTGCCAGAGGTTGAGGGAGAGAAAGTCGCAGCGATCCCTCCACATCCCACGCTCCGCCAGGTGACACTGCTCATAATACGAGAAAATTACGTCCAAGCGCCCTCAGCGGTGGTAATGAATTGCTGCTCCGGCTTGGACACGATCTGGAGCAGCTGAGCAGAGACCGGCCCGGGGTGCTACCGTGTTCCGGTTGGGACCAAGCCTACAAGCGGTGTTATAATTCTAAGCGATTACAGTAAGAGTCGCACCACTGTTAACCCTCCTCCAGTCTCCTCCGCGCTCCGCACATAATCAGGGCCCCTTCTTGCCACTTTCGGCCGCAGCTCTGAAGCCCTCTTTCATGGGTGTCTTCAGAGAGGTGATCAAGATGTAACTGCTGCTGCCGAGTGCCACCCAACGGAGAGGCAGCTTGTAAAAGCGCGAGGCTGTGCTCTCATCCACCTTATTCACCGGATCTGGCACCTGTGACTTCCAGCTCTTCCCCCAGATCGTTCAGGACAGAGGAAAGAGGGCTCCGGAACTGCTGCCGCAAGTGGCCAAGAACACGGGGTAAGTTTCAGAGCGAGGGGAAGGATCTGGAGGGAGGACTAATGGCGATGTCTTTTTCTATAATAAATTTTTAAAAAGTGAACATTGCTGTATTTTCCAACCACAGTTAGTGTGTGAACAGTCTCGTTACCCGGTCTTTACTTACTGGCAGCCCGGGGCCCTGGGCGCCATGACTCAGCATTACCAACCGTGGAAGTGGGAGGTTTCACCGCAGACCCTCCATCCCGGATTCCCTCGGAATTTCATAAGCGTTCATCTCACGCGGCCTTGAACGCTGCAGTCAGAGCCACGCTGCGAGCCTGCTGCCCCAGACCCCCGCCACCCACTCCGGGCCCCATGTCATGGATGTGGCCCTCACGGACATGCTGGGTACTACACTCGGTAGTTCTGGCTTTCCTTCCAGTATTGGGACTTCCTGTATCTCTCTGTGTCCATCGGCCACTTAGTAATTATTCAGTCTATGAACGCATCCAGTGGGTCCTTTAAAATAATGTGCTGGAGCCCGGGTGGACGGCCAGGGAACATCGCTCTGGGGGAAGTCAGTTAGTCCAGCGGCCGAATCAGATGAGATCAACAAAGCTCACAAACGATGGTAAAAATTCTGAGGGCAGGAAGAATGCGCAGGCTGATGCAGGCCCGGTGTAAGCCTTGGGAAATTGGCTGATGAAACTCGGAAGTGCAGGCTGCCTGCTGAAGGGGAACTGCGCATGCTCGCGGAGACACGCCTCAGATGGATGGGGACGTGGGCAGAGCAGCTGCAAGGGTACACGAGGATAATCCTTCGCAAAGAAAATAGAAGCAGGGGCTGGGTATTTAGCTCGGTGGTTCTGGCGGCTGCCTTGCAAATGCAAGGCCGCAAATTGATCCCAGGTAACCACATACGACAATGCCAGGCGTGGTGACTCACGCCCATCAGTAATCAGTACCACATACCATACTGCCGGGGCATAGTGGCTCACTCTTGTAATCCCAGCACTTGGGAGGCAGAGGCAGAAGGATTGCTGTGAGTTTGAGGCTTGTCTAGGCAACACAGTGAGCTCAGGGCCAGCCTGAACTACAAAGCGAGACTGTCTAAAAAAAAAAAAAAGAAGGAAAGAAAGAAAAGAAAGTAGAAACAGCTCTTAAATAAACAAAGACATGCTTAGTCTCACTCAGAGAAATGGAAATTTAAAATAGATTTGGGATGAAAGGAAATGAACTGAAATAGACTATAGTGGTAGATGGAACCCCTTAAATTGATGAGAAAGCCTTGAAGGACACTTTTATATTACCTTTACAGTACATCACTTAAACCACAAGAAGCTGTTAAAAAATAAGTAAA